>CM050169.1:222792072-223064572 GCA_027410445.1 Discoglossus pictus
CTGTCTAATTGAGAAAAATTGCTAGTACAATATATAGCCAGTTTTGTATGCTCTTTAAAATATAATCAACTTCCTGTTGCGGTGACAGAATCCTTATAAATTGCAGAGTTTGAAAAATGTTTAAAAAATGTTTTACAAATGACTGGAACTATCAAGAGGGATTAATAAAACATAATCCTAATAATAATAATATATACATAATATATGAAAGGATTCAGAGTAAAAATAATATGAAACACAAAGAAAAGCTAAACTTTACATGGTAGTCTTTGGCACAAATCCAGGGGACAATATGACATGGGATATATAAATGATGTTTAACCACCCACCAAATAATAAATATTAGATCTATCCTGTTATAGTTACAGCACAGGTCCACCTCTGCAGGGCGGCAATCAACCTCCAGATGGCGCTGCCGGTATTTTGCAGCTCTGCCGATATGATTGAGAATTTCTAAGCTTAGAATGGTAGCATAACCCTTAAACTAACCCTAACCCTAACAGTTTACCTAAGCCTTGGCTCTATGACATGGGACTGGAATATCGGCAGCACCATCTAGCAGTTGGTCACAGCACTGCAGCGGCGGATTGGTGCCGTAACCATAACAGGATAGGGCCTAACGATATCTTGTTAGCTATAATAAAATCGAGAGAATAATATTGATATAGGCAGCATATGCTAACCTGGGATTTGGCCTGCTTTCCTTGTACACTTATTTTCTACAAGAAGGTTGGATACATAGCCAATGTAATATGATTTCTAGCAAAACCACTTTTATTATTTATTGTAATATATAGAAATGGGAAAATGATATGCATAGACAATCTTAAAGGGTAAGTATAAGCTCCAGGTAAAGGGCTCTGAGTATATAGTTTGCCATGTGTTTGTTCAAGAATTGTGTATTATTCTGAATTCAACAATTTGTTGTTGTTTAGTCATTCAGTCGGGTTCGACTCTCTGTGACCCTATGGACTGCCGCATGCCAGGCACAAATATGTATCTGATCGTGCTTATCCATAAGGTTATCTTGGCAAATATACTGGAGTAGGTTGCCAGTTCTTTCTCCAGTGAACCGCGATTTGTCTGACCTCTCTGCTATGACCTGCCCATTTTGGTGGACCCTACATGCTATAGCTCATAGCTTCACTTCATCATGACAATGTAGCAATCCAGAAGGGGAATCCAACAATAGACACTTACAGCCTTATTAAATTGCCATTCGGCCAATTGAATAGGGCTCTATTTAAGCACATAGCATTTCGTTAGTTAGTGAAGACCTTGCTTTTGGATAGACGTTTACTAACTAACAAATTCTGTAAAATAATATGCTATGTTCTTAAATAGAGCCCTATTCAATTGACCAAATCTCAATTTAATAAGGCTGTTAATGCTGTTGGGTCTGTCTCCACCTCTCTCCTTTGACATGTTTTATAATATTTCAGTAAAAGCTATTGAAGTTATCTGGTAGCTGCTTAATTATTTAGTAATTCTGACTAAAAGAACCCTTCTATTTGATAGGATTGCAAATTGGCCATTGTTTAGCATTGTTTGTGCAATAATTTTTTTTTGCTAAAATCAGCCTTCCCTTTTATTTATTTCTATAGGACTAAATAATCCAGTTGGTCATTGTAAAGGTTGCCATTATATGAACTTGTTCTTCTATGTTTATTTATAGGTGGGATGGAGGTATCCAAAATGTTTCTAAAACAATGTGAACAAAGCAAAATTTGTGATAAATCTATAAGTATCAGCTTTCCTGAAGGACGAGTGAAAATTAGCAATACCTGCTGTTTCAAAGACAACTGTGTTGCCCCCGTACCCACCTGTAAGTGACTAAAAGCTTTTGTTACTCTCCCCTAAAATATTGTAAACTATATAATTGGTTTTGTATAGGTATAATGTAGCAAGGCATATCTATATATACACTACATATACCTTTCCTTTGCTGCCTTGATTAATAATAGAAGTTGTATAGAGTCTGAAACTGCATAATATTTTGTTTTATCTTATTTCTGTTATTATAAGTTCCACCTGATAAAGTTGGAAAAAATGGAGTGACCTGTGTTAGCTGCATGGCTGCCAATGCTAAAAACTGTACGGGTGACAGCGTGGAGTGTATTGGAAATGAGGACAGATGTGTCACCCAGACTACAGCTATATCAGGTAAGCTTTTCTTTTATACATTATGACCAATGTACCTCAAATGTATTCTTCAGGAATCACAAATACACTAGATTTCACAGGTATCCATGGTTAGGCACATGAACACAACTATGCTCAAATAGGTAAATTACACAAAAAAAGATCTATGGTAAAGGTGTTAATGTAAGGTGTCATGGGGGTCCATAATGCCTTTCTTGGTTATATGATACTACCCCCCATCCTCATCCTCCCCCCTCAACCCCCCATCCTCATCCTCAAGGGACCCTTATGGTATGGCGGTTAATAATAGGTGCCATGAAGGTCCATTGGAACCCCCCATGGTATAGAGGTTAATTTTAGGTGGACTCCCATAGTTATGGGGGCTCAAAGGGGTAGGGTAGGTGCTTAGGTGGGTCCCAGCGGATACTCCTACATTTACTTTTCAATTTAATCCCTTCCCTGTCATGGGAAGAGGTTTACATTGATAGATAGAAAGGTAAATAGGGATATGGGAAGATGTCAAGGCTAGCATAGTCACGTTAGTTAGTGGGTAATGTTAGTTAGTGGCTACTGTGTTCATACTAGAATCGGTATATTTTAGGCAGGCTGTGAGCATGTGAGAGCTACTTGCTAAACCGGGTACGAGACAGTAAGTTTTACAAAATAAGCCATGTAGTAGCTCCTGTATCTACTTATCAACCACGCGTTCTTATAGGAGCCACATAATTGAGCCCTTAATGTGCCCTTAAAGTAAAACAAGTTTAAAGACGTGAAAGGTTTTCTGGATATTACTAGTTAAGTAATATATGTAATCACTTTTTGTTCTATGTTGTTTTATTAAGAAGCACATGAAAGCTCTGTTTTTGATACCTAAATCATATCAATAGTCCCTGTTTGGGTCTGCCCTCTGTAGTATATTCTGACAGATTTGTGCAGTGTAGTGTACTAGCCTATCATGGGCCATGTCTCTGAAAAAAATGCTGTAAACATGTTCCTGAAACGTGTTCCCTGATATGCTAGGACACTACACTGCATATCCAGCTCTATAGAGCCAGTGTCTGTATATGCTGCAATGGGCAGACCCATACAGGGACTATTTGTTTGATTTTAGACAGTAAAACAAAGCTTTTAAGTGCTTCTTAATATCAAATCTTAATAAATACATACGTATATAACATGCCTAGTAAACTCCATATACAGTACCTTTAAATTCATTTAGGGAACACTTTGAAAAGGAATATGACAGTTTTCCACATAGTAAATTGACATCCCAGCCTTCAGCCCCTGCAATGCTTAAAGAATCTAAGGGAAAGTGGCTTGAAGCTCTATGCAAAGAAATAGCAGACCGAAAATAATTGGGTCACCCTACTGTGTTACAAGAAGGATGAGTTTTGCTTGCATTATCTTAAGCTCCCTTTGCATCATGCCATATTAATTGTACCCTATGCAGTAAAAAAATATTTTATAAATAGAAACATTGACATGTAATTTTGAATGCTCTATTTATATCCAACCAAGGTAGTTTTTTTAGAGAAGACTTGATTCCCCACTCTTTCTTTCCTAATACTTGTACTATAATATACCTTTTTTTATATTATTTGCTCATGTTGTTGTATAAGGATGTTGCTGGGTTCTTTTGATTGTCCCTTTATTAAACGCGTTACTGTACATTACTAATTTATCCTTTCCAGATGTTTCCAGAGTAAAATGGGGAGGGATTAAAATATTTTGCTCCCTTTTTAGCCTATTTCATTGTCACGATTTGAGGGATAGATAGCATACAATTTGTTTTTATAGAGTGTGCTTGTATTACAATGTACACCTGAGCCACAGACACCCTATTCTCCAAAGCCCACAACATTAGTGGTGATGTTCTCCAGGTAAGGGGATTGTTAGGTGTAGGATTATTTATAGTGAGTACTCATGGGGTCTTAACTGGACCAGGGGATGCAGAGGTTAACAGAGACTGCCCATAGCATGGGGGGGGGGTAAGAGGGGGAGTTTATAATGCCCTCATTAAAAAAAAAAAAATCAATCCTTCTCCACTATGGTCATTGGACGGCGACATTGATATTTTTTTTTATATCTGTGGAGGGATCCTTTTTCTAATAGGTTTACCCTAGTCAATCATGGATGTCAGTGACTTCTATATATGGATTTGTAGGGACTGGGATGTATTTTAATGTCTGTATATTGATTAGTATATGGTATTTTAACATTGTGCGTCCTGAAAGTTAGTTTGTTGTTTTGACTTGTTTATTAGCTTTATGAAACTGTAGGTGTATTAATCTCTGATTAAAGTAGTTACAAATTGGTTAGTTTAATTAACCAATTTAAAAAATGTACAGCTCATGTTAAACACCACCCCATCTGCTTTTTTTTGTTGTTGTTGATGTTTTTGTCTTTTTGGACTTAACTGGGATTTTGAGTTTAATCATTACAAATTTTTCTATTTGAACAAAAAATTGCACCTGGAAAAATCCAGAAACACCTCCTATTTTATTTATTTTTTTAAGCTTTAGCTCAAGGGTATAGCTGATTTTTCCATAGAGCTCCATATTGACTAATGCAGCACCTGGCACACCCTAATTGGAGGCCTTGCTGCAGAAGCAGATTGTGTACGGATTAAAAGTACATTTTTAAACCTTTTTGATGCCAAAAATTACTTTGTAATGCTCTTTTAACTGTATGATAAAAACAAATGTGCTTTCAGTGTCCCCTTATCTGACCCAATGAGACTAAGACAATACTGGGATGCATGTCCCTCCTTCTAGACGGTGGATTTTCTAGTGAAATATAAAAATAACTATTAAGATTTAGTCCATGGGGCAATCATACGTATCATAAGGAGTGCAGAAGTTAACACAAATTTAGTCCAACTTCCAGCAGAACGCTATTTAGTTTTCTTGTAATCTAATACACATGTGTATGATCAGAATGTTTATCTGCCTCATTACTTCAACTTTGTACAGCATGTTCATATTCGCTCCTTTACTCCAGAGGCTAAATCTTCCTTTTCTAAAAACCTTTGACATTTGGACAGTTTTATATAATAAACAGAAGAATCATAGCATGCAATTCAGCACCGGATATATTATTGGGTTTACAGACATGGAAAGAAAACTAAATAGGACATATTTTTCTTCACTGTATCATCACATATAACAGTTGTCAAACTGCGATTCGTTGTCATTCTTGTGACAAATCACAGTTTGACAACTACGATTGTCGCAACCCCTGTGCATTTGCATTGCGCGGCAAAAGTCGCTCATGCGCATTGCGCAGCGAAGGGTGCATGCGCGTTGCACGACGCAAGCTGTGCATGTGCATTGCGGTGAGGTGTGCGCATGAGAGGTCGCCCATGCGCACGCCCGGAAGAGGAAAACAGACGGGTGGAAGAGACACACAGAGAATGAGTGGGGCGACACACAGGGAAGGAGGGGGGAGACACAGAGGAGGGGGGAACACAGGGGAGTGAGAGGAGGGGGAAGAGATACAGGGAAAAGGTGGGGGGAGAGACACAGGGGAGGGACAGGAAGGGGGAAGAGACACAGGGGAGGGGGGTACACACAGGAGTGGAGAGGAGGGGGAGAGACACGGGGGAGGGAGAGGAGGGGGGAGACACACAGGGGAGGGGTGGGAGACACAGGGGAGGGAAATGGGGGGGAGACATGAGGGAGGGGGGAAGAGACCCAGGGGGAAAAAGAGACTCAGGGGAGGGAGAGGGGGGAAGAGACACAGGGGAGGGAGAGGGGGCAAGAGACCGAGGGCAGGGTGAGGTGGGCAAGAGACACAGGGGAGGGAGAGGGGGGGAGACACAGGGGAGGGAGGGGGGGTAAAAACACATGGGGGGAAGGAGACACAAGAAAGGGAAAGGAGGGGGAAATGAGATACAAGGGAGGAAGTAGACAAAGGCACCCATTGCGAGGCCCGTGATGAGCGCCAAATGCGCTCATTGCGAGGCCAGTAAAGTAGAGGGGGAGAGGCTCCCATTGTGTGGCAAACAGCATTGCCAGGCTTCAAATGTTATTTCCGTTATTTTTGACGGGCACGTTGCTAGTTAGTTTAATAGTTGTGTTTCGGGGCAAATTGTTAATATGATAACTAGAATGATCCTTAGTATTTAAAGAATACATAATTAGGCAGATGTAAAAACATTGCTGGGATCACTCATAGTATAAAATCAATTGGTTTTAGCACACTGTTTTTTTTTTCTTATTATTTATGAAATAGGGAAAGTGATTCTACTTCTAGTGTATTGGAATTTTTGGCCTTATTTTATTTCTATGAAAAAGCTAGCCGTAAAGCTTAAGTAAAGTGTGGGAGTTTAAAAAAGAAAATAAACAGACTAGATGAGCCATAAGCGACATTATCTAGGGTAGGCGTTTGTATACAAATTCCAGAATTGGATGGTCCAGTTGTAGTTAATGATTTTAATTATAACAATGTTAGTGGTAAGGACTTTGAGTAGCTGTATTCCCTTAATTACGATTGTACAGCTGCCACCGTTAATTACAGCCAGCCAGACTACCAATGTCTAATTAGAAATAGAAACTATTTGGTTGTATTCCCTTAATTACGGTTGTATAGCTGTCACAGCTAATTAGCAATGTAAACTATGGGGAGATCTAAACTGTTGGTCTGATGTGACCAATGTATCAAATTATACTATTTATATTCTACATATGCCATATAATATCACATTTGATAACTAAAATAACAAATGAAAGCATAACGTGTGAAGAAAGAGAAAATATTAAATCCAAGCATATTTCACATTATCTTAACAGGCAATTATTTCTATGTGATCAAGACAAAAAAGCAAACATTAATTATTAAAACATCCGTTCCAGTTGGATAACTCTAAAATAACTAGCGACTTGCCCATCAAAAATGACGGCAATAAAAGGTGAAGCCTGGCAATGCTGTTTGCCACACAATGGGAGCTTCTCCCCCTCTACCCTACTGTCCTCGCGATGAGCGCCTTTTCCCTCCCTTGTGTATCTCCCCCCCTCCTCTCCATCCCTTGTGTCTCTTCCCCCTCCTCTTACTCCCCTGTGTCTCTCCCCCCCATTTCTCCCTGTCCTGTGTCTCTTTCCCTCCTGTGTCTTTTCCCCACCTCTCCCTCCCCTGTGTCTCTTCCCCCCCCGTATCTCTCACCAGTGTCTCTTTTCCCCCCTGCCTCTCCCTCTATGCCTTCTCCCCCTATGCGCCATGCTTTGAGCTATGTGCATTTGCGGCTAACGATGCGCTTTGCGCATGCGCATCCATACGCCACACTTTGCGATATGCGCATGCACGGCTAATGCCTTGCTTTGTGCATGCGCATGCGTGCGCCGCGATCGGGCTTTGAGATCAGATCAAATGTTAAACTGCCATTTGTCGCAAAGCGTGACGATGAATCACAGTTTGACAATTATAATATGTGATAACCGACAAACCAAAAGATATCTAAAATATATCTATTTCACAAAAAAGTTTATCGAGAGATGTTTTTTAATTGTCGTAACTAAACTCTACTTGTCTGATTGTCGGACACAGATCTGAATAAATACAGCAACTTAGATCTATACTATTTCATGTTTCTATGTTTATATTTGAAGAATAAAGCTTTAAAAAGGAAATATAACTTACCAATTTGATTTATGTGACGAAAAAATATTAATATATCAAGTTATTGAAGCTAAAAAAGCTGATTGTGCTACACTGTATGAAGACCAGACTGACAGAAAATACATACCATAGGAATCTAAAAGACTACAATTCAATTAAACTCAAGATCTTTTTTTTTAACCATATTATCAAATATATGTTCCACTATAGCATATAAATAAAAATAGAAAAATTAAACTTACGACAACTGCACTCAAACAAATGGTCATACAAAAGATACCAAATTTGATAATATTAGCAAAAATCATTGAAAATAGTGGAAAACGGAATGTTCTGGTAACTGATGATGCAATAATGTAATTAAGATACACAAAACAATTTTAGTATGTACAGGCTAATAAACATAATGCAATGTTGGCCAGATGTTTACAAAACAGAACAAATAAATGTATTCAATACATTAAAGATAAAAAGATAAAAAGGGTAACATGCTCCACATGCCGCAATAAATCGTCACCTAATTTAAATATTTTTACCAAAACTTGTGTAAAACTATTAAACTACAGAAGAAAATATTTCTCAATTTTTTTTTTTAAATCACCAAAACAAAACAGACAAGGCTGACGACTTTTCAAAGTGAATTGGTAAATAAGAGATCTTAAGAGAGCTTAAAAAAGATGTCGGCCCAGGGATGGGAATTAGCCCTATTTTAAGGTGGCAAGAAAAGGGTATTTCATGCTTATTTCATATCATATGAAATAATGAAGTAATGACTTTTCAAGAAGTCAAACCACATTATGATTTATATCACAGTGACAGAAGAAAATACTTTCAAGTAAAACAGATCTTGTAATGTTTTTATGTTTTTTAATAACTGCAAAAAAAATCAGGTTTCTGCTCTCTTGCCTCCCTATTTGAGCAATGGGGAATTATGTGCTGCAACTCTCTGTAGTAAGCAAAGGAAACAAAAATAACCCTTAACAAGTCTATGGCATGGTGTGCTGGACTTGCTTAAACAGGAGAGGTATGGGTTAACTGACCAGTGCAGTGTTACCTGAGTCCAACTGCTATCAATCACAACCTTCACCAGAGACTCATACAACCATGTGGTATAATAAGCTATCTGTTATTACGCATACAACAAACAGTAGACTGGACATATTTTTGTGTAAACAAATAATTAAAACTTTAAGTTTTTTAGCTGTTATTAGTTTAATAAAAAAATATATTTTAACATACAATCTTGTGCTCTTTCACACCATGAAGAGCACATACAGTGATGTAAATGGCTCTTTAGCAATCTGTAAATAGTGCATTAGCATATAGACACAAATGGGACTCTATTATAAACAGAGAAATAGATAACGAAACATGCCATGGATATGGGATCAGAACCTCAGGGTATCAATAAATATTCAGACTAAAGAAACTTAATATAAAATCTTATATTTTGCCACAAGCCACACACCACCAACATGTTACAGAGGATGCAAGGAATTGAGCATATCCATTCATATATAGTGGAAATGCCAGAAAATTCAATCATTCTGGAGAACAGTATAATAAATTATACATAATATGTTTGCTTATGAATTAAAGTTAGACCCAGTAATAATGCTAATAAATGGGCCTTTGGAAGGTATAGGGAAAAATTTACAAAAATGCATACAAATATTAAAGAATACAAATTATACAAATATTAACTGCAGCTAGAGCTGTTATAGGTGCCACTGGATGTAAGAAAACCAAGCAACCGACTAGAAAAAAAGAATATTCTGAATGGAGAAAAATATCTTATGCTATGTTGGAGCAGGAAGACCAATTTCACAGTATTTGGAAACCATGGGCAGAGTATAATCATTTAGATTTAACAATATTTTGCGTAATAATCTTCTCCTTTTATATAAGTTTAAAAATAATATGATCGACAAAGCTCTTTGATACTGCTAAAAAATAATACGATTTTAATCTGTTAAACATCAAAAAAATTGCCACCATCTATTTCCTACCCAAAGTACATATAATGTTACAAATTCCTCTGGACACCCAAATGTATTGGGAAGAGGATGCCCAAGTAGATACAGGGCAGATCTTCTTACTCCAAAGAGGAAATACAATGAATCTGAAAAAAAATGACTTATCACTACTTTCTCTTCAGAAATGTATAAGATAAGTAAAATTGTGGCAAAGCATCGGCATATCCAACGAGACATTCAGACATTCAGTGAGATATTCAGACATATTTTGACTACGAATCCCCAATGTGTGGAGGATGTAGCAATTGTGCATATATGTGTAGAGCTAAAGGGTGGTAGATATATAAAAATATGTAGGTATAATAGGGTATCATGTAGAATGGTCCTAATGCATCATTACAACAATGTATCCATTCTGAATGTATCTGTCACAAAGTACTTAAAAGTGTCTGTAAACCATCATGATTATATGATTTTTTAAAGTGTTATCTGATATGAGTATAGTTTGGAATCATTAATGTTATGTACCTTTGTTATTATCCATAATTATGAACTTTATAAACGTCAATAATGCATAGTAGTATGATTGGGAGTTTGTGGTGATGGCACCTAGCCATGTCGAAGAAAATTTATTTTTGGAAATTCATAACAGACAGATATCTTACAAACGTATATTCATCATGTATACGGATGTAACCATTTGGTGGCATTTGTGGGGTACTATATAGATTAAGATCATGAAGCATATCTTTATATCTGTTAAATTAATTACCATGGCAACAATATTCTAAACAAAAGCACCACAATTAGAGCAGTATACTCTTTTATTGCATGACTATCGTTCCTGTATTGGTCAGATGGTGAAGTATCATGACGTATCAGAGGATGGGATCCAATGAAGACACTGCATCCCAATATGTGTAGCTTGGAAATACACCATCTATTGTGGCTAAAGGGTTACGCTTGATGTGCTGTACGGAGGATGTATGTGATTATCGACCATTCGGCAGTAACGTTGTCGGGGTTAATAGCTTTAAAAGTGGAACCCTATGTAGAACCATATTCAAAAAAAGTCTGCTCTATTTATCACAAATTTTATCTACAAAAAAAGGCAGATATCTATATGACTTTTGGTATTTTGTAGCGTTTTATTAATAATAATAATAATAATAATAATAACAATAATAATAATCGTAATAATAATAGTAAAAAAATTACATAGCCATTTTCTACCAGAAGAGACTCAAACTGCTTAGGAGAGGGGGGAAAAAGTGTTGTAACCTATTGGAAACACTGGGCGAAGAGCATGATCTTCAGTCTGTTTGTCAAAATGTGCAATAGAGAATTCCAGAATTGTTATGCTGTATGCAAAAAAGCTCAGGGTTCAGAGGTTTGTGAGGAGATTCTGGAGATGGTTAATAGATTTTTAGCTGAAGACCCCCCGAAGAATTTTTTTTGTCCGTAGGCCAAGTTCAAAATGTATGCAGTGTTTCACAGGAAGCCAGAGTAGGGCATGGAGAACAGGTGTTATATGGCAGGAATAAGGTTGGTTTGTTAGAATCTTAAAAATTTACATTTACAACTAGTAGTTTGCCCATCATAAATTACGGTATAATAATAGATGTGTCTCCCCCCCCTGTGTCTTTTTCCCGCCCTGTGTCTCTTTCTTTCCCTCTCCCTCACCTGTGTCTCTTCCCCCCCATCTTCCTCCCCTGTGCCTCTTCCCCCCTCTCCTTCCCCTGTGTCGCAGCCCCTTCTCCCTCCCCTGTGTCTCTCCCCCCTCTCCCTCCCCTGTGTCGTTCCTCCCCTCTCTTCCTTCTCTGTGTCTCTTCCTTCCTCCTTCTGTCTTTTTCCCCCCACCCCTGTGTCTCTCTCCCCCTTCTTTCTCCCCTGTGTCTCTTTCCCCCCTCTCCATCCCCTGTGTCTCTCCCCCCCTCTCCCTCCCCTGTGTCGTTCCTCCCCTCTCTTCCTTCTCTGTGTCTCTTCCCTCCTCCCCTCCCTGTATCTGTTTTCCCCTCCTCCCTCCCCTATGTCTCTTTACCTACTCTCCCTTCCCTGTGTCTCTTCCCCCCCTCCCCTGTGTCTCTCTCCCCTTCCTCCATCTCTTGTTTCTTACCCCCCTCCTCCCTCCTCTGTGTCTCTTTCCCCCTCCCCTGTGTCCTCTTTCCCCATCTGTGTGCACTGCGACATGTATGGAATTCCGTACATATAGTTTCTCTCTGAAGCGTTACACACAGTTTAGAAACTATATTAGTGATTACATAAAAAAAAAAACTATCTCTGCTTACGTTAATACCCAGTGGTAATGCTACCGCAAACAAAACTGTAATGAGTAAAGTTTCTAGATACTCATGCAGAATTGTGTCTTTTTGTCTGCAGAACCCATATCTTCCACAACGGTTGTAAGAGGTTGTGCAACATCAGAGGTCTGTGTGATTGGGAGCCAGGAAGCCATAATTGGAAGTATAACTATTACAACAGATGTTACATGTACTGATGGAACCATGAACCTCCACCACAACTTGATTCTTCTGGCTATGTCTTACTTCATCGTTTTCAAACTCTTATTCTAACTGCAACAACATGTTATTTGAGAAAAACATACATGAAATGAATATGTTTGTTTGCTATGCGTGTGAATTGTAGATAGATTTATAAATATGAGCTTGTCAACAGTAGTAGACAACTCAATGAAACAATTTTGTAGAGAGTTAGGGGTTCAATGGAGATTTACACCCCCCAAGTGCAAACTATGCATCTGTTAACAATGATTTTATCAGTATATCTCTATGTACATATGGAAAATATATACTAATATTTCAGCAACATATAAGCTTAATAGTGGTACATTTGTTAAGTACATTATATGCCATTTGAAAATGTTGCAAAAAGTGCAATAGACAGTAAAACCTGAATTTCATTTTTTAATTAATGTTATGTATCTTCAATTAATCATACAATTTTAAATTAAAGAAGTGATACTGTTACTAAGTATACATGACCTTAATTTATGAACATTAAATGCCAGAAACTTGCAATAATACATCAGAATTTTCTTGAGTTATTAAACCCAAAATACATACCCACCTTCAACCAGGTTGCATTGTCGAAGGATGTATGAAAGTGGAGTATGATTTGTCTGACCTCTCTGCTATGACCTGCTCATCTTGGACCATCCATGGTATAGCTCACAGCTCCATTGAAATACACAAGCCCCTTTTCTGCAACAAGGTAATGATCCCAAAAAGAAGGGTTCATTTGGTGTATTCCAAAAGATGAAAAAAAATCTGGCATAGGTCATAAAAAGATAAATTATTCAACTGGAAGACAAGAGAGTCAGTTAATATTTGAAACTTTATTCTGTAAAAACATGCTATTACCCTTGCTTTTTTGAGGTTTCAACTAGAACATTAAAAAATAATCAAATATAGAACTTTATGTTTAATAAAGAAAAAAACAGAAAACTTAATTATGCCTAACTTCCAATAACCACTCATTTCTACAGCAAATATTCACTGTAAAGCTACTTGTAACTAGCAAACAACGTTCAGGTTTATGTAAAATAGATAACTTTACAAATGCATGGTACAAAATTCTGGCATGAATTAATTATTTTTTTATTTTCCTGTTTTACTGGAGCCACTATTGTAAAGAGTCCATACTATTTGCTATGGATATTCAATGGCTGGCCTACAGGGAACGGGTTATACCTTTTTGTTTAAAATCACAGCTAACACTAATTAAAGGTTTTATTTGTTCACTGGAACATGGGATATGACTTTTCCTGAATATCGTTTTTTATTTAATACATTTAAAAAAAAACAATTAACAAAAAATAAAAAACATGGTAAAAGATACAAAAAATAAAAAAAAAGAATAAAATAAAAGAATTCTTGGCACAAAACATGTCTATTAGTGAGGTATTTTTAATTTAGTATAATAAAAGTTAAGTTTTAAGTTTCCAGGAGATGTGAAATTTGTCTCTGAGCATTTATGAGAACTATTTGTGGGACAATTGTCCATTTATTGAAATTGAGGAGATACAATTTTGTAGGGGGACAAGGCCATGATTTTGGTTTAACACTGTTTGAACACTCCCCATTATCTTCAAACCCTCTCATATCCTAGACATTGCAATCATTCTCCTGGGCATCATGGTTTCTTACCAGTAAGCTGCCAACGCTGAGAACTCCTTTATAAAACGTAAACATTTAGGTACAATTTTAATAAATTCTAGTTAGCAATATAGCTTCCTCTTTTGCTAAAAGCTAACACTTTTGTGACCCCCTCAAGGTCAGTTAATTTACAAGGAAACTACAAAACACATCAGACTCCTCAGCCTAAGCTAAATGTGTGAGCCGTTCCCTCCATAAACATAGGAAAGCTCGATGGTAAGTTCACAGCAGACAAAGGGCATCCTTGTTACAAGTGATTAACAGTACAATTGAATGAAGTCAACTGATCTTATCTAAACACAGTACAGTGATGAGCCTCATTTTCATGTAACCCACTGATTACAGCAATACATATACACATATGTGTGTGTTCAGTCCTCTCCCACTCTCCGTGACCTTATGGACCATAGTACACCAGGTACATCTATCGTTATGTCTCTGGTTGTGCCTATGCATATGTTTTTTTCCGCAAAGATACTGGAGTAGGTTGCCAGCTCCTTCTCCAGTGGACCATGTTTTGCTTGACCTCTCTGCTGTGACCTGCCCATCTTGAGTGACCCTAAATGGTATAGCTCACAGCTTTACTGAGATACACAAGCCCCTTCTCCACAACAAGGTTGTGTTGCAGTAGGGGCATATATATATATATATATATATATATATATATATATACACACATATATACACATAGATATACTGTATATATGTGTATGTATATATTTATATAAATAAATATATATATATATATATCTACATATATAAATTTGACATGGTGTATTAGTTAGAATATATAGATCAACTTCCACTTTTAGTACCACTACAATACATGGTGTATTAGTTAATGTGTGTGTAAATATATATATATATATATATATATATATATATATATATATATATATATATAAACTAATACACAATGTACTGTAGTGGTACTAAAAGTGGAAGTTTTACTGTTAAGTTGAAGGTGTCAAATCTTACATATGCCTGATAAGATGACACAGGAAGGGAAATGTTCTTCAAATTTTTTTTTGTTGATAAAGTGGTTTTGAGGAACTTAAACTGTACAGTACACAGTGCTCGCTTCTCCTATTTCCTTGCCAATCACTTTCTTTAATTCCAAGCAAAAGATTAAGCTCAGTAAGCTTTGTATCCTGCATGCTAAAGAATCATAATGATGTTATTAAAACTAGGAACTTGACCGTCAAATATGGAGATTAAAATTGTAAGACTGGCAATGCTGTTTGCCACACAGTGTGTGGCTTTTGTTCCTTGAGCACCTTCGGCGCTCATAGTGAGCCTATCACTGAGCACCTTTGCCCCCCATTGGGAGCCTCTCCCCCTGTGTAGTTCAACTCTCCTGCTTTGCAATGATCACCTTTGGCGCTCATCGGGAGCCAGATGATGAGCGCCTTTGGTGCTCATTGCACATTGCTCGCGGTGCTCATCGCAAGCCCTCCCTAAAGCACAGTGAGCAAGGAGTCCAAACCGGTAGCCCCCATTACACATAAGGTGAGAAAAACTAAACAAAAAGAGTCAGAGGAACTCAAACTGAGAACAGGCAACACCTAAGTAGGTTTGTTCTATAGTTCTATAGGTATGGTCACCTACTCAGAGAGCAGCCTTTTTAGCCCACTTTACAAGGAGAAATGTCCTATAGTATATCAGTCTGGTCTCACTCAAAAGAGGGATCCAGCCCCAAAATACCAGGCATTTATACCCTGAACATTAGAAAAAGCAATCTCCAGATGTATGTTTCGGCCTCTCTTGGGCCTAAAATACAAACATACTTAGATATTGTTCGTTCTGAGATGAGCACCTCTGACTATTTTTGTTTAGTTTTTTAACAATATTTATTACAAGCAAAGTGAATAAAGATTGAAAAATATTGTCAAACACTAGGAAACTTGTGAGCATACCTGGGGAAAAAAATTGCTTTTGGAGAAGTAGTCAATCAAATATATGTACAATATAGAATTACAAATGGAGAATGTCCATTTAAAAGACAGTCCTTTTTCTTCCAAACGTATTTCCTTAGTGTATATCTGCATACACAGAATACATGGGGCACTTACATCACCAGTGGATCTAAGTACAAGGTAAGCGAGATATTATTGCACAGTAGAACCCTTTATAGTCTATTTATTAAAATATGTATTACAGAGGTACACACATACGAAAGTCTGTTAAAAATAAGTATATCACATATATTACCCAGACATCAGGAATCACCTCCACTCCATGGCAGTTTCCCTCCAAGTATTCAAAACACTTTGTGTACATCACATTTTGACATCCATTGTAATGAAATTAGGACTAATGGATAATCACATATATAGTTGTGAGCAAGAGGGCCGTTGCTAATGCAAACTGCAACTGCAAAATTTAAGGACTTACGAAACAAAAATACGAGACGCGTTACGACCCATTACGGCCTCGCAAAAAACACCCGAAACCCGAGCACATAAAAACATGAAAAACACAATAAATACACACAACAAATACATAAAAAGCTTACCTACAGCAATGGGGGCACCCAGGACTTTGAAAACTGAAGTTACACCTCAATTTAACTCGAAATAAAAGAGTTTAGACACCTGAAAATCCCTTAAGCGAGAGAAAAAATGGCAGCCGAAAAAAAATGAAACGAGGCTACAGCACTCTAAAGACGCAAAACACCACCAAACACCTACAGATTTTCCGAAAAAGATCCGAAAACAAGGACGTAACCCACGCGACCCGAAAAAAATTAGAAACACAATAAATACACACAACAAACACATAAAAAGCTTACACATAGCAAGGGGGGCACCCAGGACCTCTGCAAGTGAAGTTACACCTCGATTTAAGTCCAAATTTCAGAGTTTAGACACCCAAAAATCAACTAAGCGAGAGAAAAAATGTCCGCCGAACAAAACGAAAACGAGGCTAAAGGCCCCTAAACACGCAAAACATCACCAAACACATACGGATTTTCCGAAAAAGTCAGACGACATCCGAAAACAAGGACGCAAAATCAGCCACCGCTGCATACCACACATTAGGCGCCATTTTACAACACTAACTTATACAATCCGGAAGTACACAGCTACCCTAACGGATTTGCCTCGCGCACGCACACTATTACACTACACACATTCATGACGCTTACACAGCAGCTCCACAGCACTGATGATGCAGCAACATGAAAACAGATTGTCAGCTCTTCAACACAATGCTGCATATATAACTTCACAATAGGTAAATTATATTACTTTATTATTTTATTAATTATTCATTGCCATACCAAAAAAAAACATAAATGCTGCTCATAGCACACAAACAACCAAGAGCCTCGCAATGAGCGCCGAAGGATCTTAAAACATCAACAAAATTAATTTCGCACACAAACAACATTACCTGCCTTACAATCTTATTGCCGTCATTTTAAGTCGCTAGTAGTGGGTCATAATCATAAGGAGATAATAGTTTATCACCCACTGGATAAACTAATAAATAATGGAACAAATTGTGTCCACTTCCTCCTTATTGTCCCTTCCCCTCCAACTGGAATTCATATTATTATTATCCTGTATTTGTAACGTGCCAACGTATTCTGTAGCGCTATTCAGGGGTAAAGTACAAAGAAAACTACAATATAACACATGGCAAAAAAGTGAAGGGCCCTGTCTTTGAACCTAAAATGTTACATACATGGTGCTTTGTTACAAAGCACCTTACAATATTGAATACTTTCAGACTTAAAATCTATAGGAAATGCCAAAAATCCCCTTGTATCAAGTACAATCTCTTGGTGTCACACTTGATTCAAACTTCTACTTCATTCACCACATTCTACCACTCATCTAATCTTGCCACCTCCAATTCCAGAACATAGATAGAACGAAACAAAAAACACCTCTTAGGAGAACTCAGGACATCAGAAATTGCTATATCGCCCCCCAGAAGAAGACACAGGCAGCCACTCAGCCTCAGACACCACCGTTACTTAGGGAGTGCCAAACTCTGACTCCGACACCACCTTTAGTTAGTGAGTTCAAATCAGACTGGCACTTCTTTAATTTCAAGGCACATTTTCAGATATCACAAAAACACAAAATGACTCATTCTATCTCATTCTCATCTGTCTCTCATCTCTATAAAAATGATACCCCTTATCTGTCATAATATAGTCACATGTCATAATGTATATTTATTACAACATAAGATCTTGACATATTGCAGGGAACTTTCAAATTAATAATTCGCCACACACATTAAGGGCCTCATTCAATTGCGATTTGGCCAATTGAATAGGACTTTACTTAAGCACATAGCATTATTTTTTAACAGAAGTTTTTAGTTCGGTAAGACCTTGCTTTTGGATAGAAGATCACAAACTAAAAAATTCTGTAAAAAAATATGCTATGTGCTTATGTAAAGCCCTATTCTATTGGCCAAATAGCGTTTTAATGAGGCCCTGAGTCTCTTTAAAAGGAAGCTCAATGTCCATGGCCCTCATTCAATTGCAATTTGGCCAATTGAATAGGGGTCTAAATAAGCACATAACATATTTTTTTAAAGAAGTTTTTAGTTAGTGAAAACCTTGCTTTTGAGTAGATGTTTACTAACTAAAAACTTCCTTAAAAAAAATATGTTATGTGCTTATTTAGAGCCCTATTCAATTGGCCGAATCGCATTTGAATGAGGGCCCATATGTTTAAAAGGGTCATAAAAAATTATGATGATCCACAGAAATATCTGACTCTTTTTTTTTTAATTGCAATAAAATCTCTTTGACATGTAATCTTAAAATAATCAGGACAAAACAGTATCAGATTCTTCTAAAGCAAGTTCTTAGCAAACATTGGGTGTTTAATTGTAACCAAATTCCTGCTGACCTTGAATCACTATGTAGGAGTAAACCCACTCCCTGCAACTTCAGGCTGCCACAGCCTGAAAAACTTATTTAGAATTTAAAGATACATGCAAGTTTAATTAATTATTTTTAAAATGTTAAATGCCTGCTAAGACTTAAAGGTATATGTTAGTAAGATGGATTATGAGTGCATCTGATAGAGGAGAATTAGAAGTGTATGAAAACCAAAATAAGCATTTAAACACTTCCTTGTAGTTAGCAAAGTATCTTTTAATCTCTGTCAGTTGAAATTTAGGGTTAACACTCTCTAAACCCAGGCTAAGCTGGTATACAATATGAAAAATAGTTTTGGCCAATCAGGAGGAAGTAAAGACTGAAACATTTGTATTACAATCTGGCAATTGCTGTCTGCTTTGTTTTTCTCTCTGCCTGTCTCCTTATGGGTAATTTCATCTGTGACCCCACCAACCATCATTTCCTTTAGATGTAAGCTTCCTAGGGGTGTGCACATCCACATATCAGTAAATAGCATATATATATGTAAGTACATTCAACTTTTCAATCTAATACATATTTTTCTACTTATCAGTAGCTGACTATTAGGCAACATTTGAAACCCAGCTCACTTACATATCCCTTTAAATGGAAACCCGCAAATATGGACCCTCGCGAAGCGAGGGGCCACATTTGTGGAGGTGGAGGCACCCACTATGGCTGTAATGGGCCGCAGGCTCCTTGCAGGCTGCAAATGCGGACCTTCGCAAAGCGAGGGGCTGCATTTGTGGTGGTGGAGGCTCTACGGTGCCTCACAACCAGTTACAAACGACCACACAAGCGGCACTTTGAAAAAAAACAATAAACATGCAATGACTAACTATGGACTTACACAAAAAACAATACGACCCACTGGACTTAGAAAAAATCCATTACGGACTCGCAAAAATACGACCTTAATGGACAACCGGCGCACAGCGGCCACCTTTAAAAAAACACAAAAATACTTACAAAAGTTAAATAAAAACCTTACCCACAGCAAAGGGGGACACCCAGGACCTCTGCAACACAGCTTAAACCTTGATTTCAGTCAAATTTACAAAGTTTAGCCACTTGAAAATCCCCTAAGCAAGAGATAAAATGGCAGACGAAAAAAACAAAAACGAGGCTACACAACCCCTAAACACGCAAAATACCACAAACCAAGTACAGCTTTTACAAAAACTCGTACGACCTACAAGATACACTATTAGCAAGGATGCTAAATCATACAAACCCGCCTACCACATACACATTCGCCGCCATTTTACAACACTAACTTACAGAAGGCAGAAGTACACAGCTACACTAACGGCTTCCCCTCGCGCACGCAGCCTATTTACACTACACACTTCACACATTGCTGACACTTACATCTCAGCTCAGATTGTCAGCTCTTCAGCACATTGCTTGCTGCATATATTAATTACAAATAGGTAAAGTATATTAATTTATGATGTCATTAATTAATTAATTAATTATCAAAAAAAAATACATGCCTCACAAGGAGGGCCAATGGTGCTCATAGGACAAAAACTACATCAGGGGAGAGCCTTGCAATTAGCGACAAAACAAGATCACTGCGGTCCTTACAATAAGCGCAAAAGTGCCTATCATAACAACAAATACACCAACCCAGCGCATATAACAAATACACCAAGCCTCTATGTAACCCCATCACTTATGGTGGTCAATATAAACCTCCATGAGACTAAAATTAACCCCCTCAGTCCAGAACCCTCATGACACAAAGTCTAATTACTACACTACAATATTAACCTTAACTATACCCCATTAACCCTAACTATACCATATCAACCCTAACTGTCCCCCTTTAACCCTAACTGTGCCCATTTAACCCCTTCTAGGTCTATTAACCCCATCTAACCAATCTATACAGACCCACATAAGACTCCATCTACCCCCATCAATTATGAGCGTCATACAGGCCCCCATAAGCCTCTATTTAATCCCATCAGTCCCATGAGGGGCTATGAAGACTCTCCTAATATTAACCCCATAAGTGCCATGAGGGTCCTCCAGGACCCGCATGACACTAAGTACAAACACTACACTACACTACATTATTCCCCCCAATAAATCACTAAATCTAAACTAACCCCCCTCTACCCTAACCTATTAATCCCTACCTACCTAACACCTACCCTAACCTATTAACCCCTACACTACCTACCTAGCACCTATTACACCCCCCACCCCACTAATTACAAAAAATTTAAAATCTTATGTTACAAAAATAAAAAAGCACATTACACAAACCCCCCACTACAAACAATTAAAAAATAACATTACACAAACCCCTCCCACTACAAAAAATAAAAAAAGAACATTACACAAACCCCCAACTACAAAATATAAAAAAAGAACATTACACAACCCCCCTCTACAAAAATAAAAATGGAATTGCGCACCTGCAAAGAAAATACATACACAAATATAACCCCCTAAGTACAACAATTAACATTTAAATAATGTCCCTTCAGTGATGATAGGTTTCATAGTGCAGGTTGTACCCCTAGGAAAAATAGAAACTTGAAATTAGTACAATATTAAACACTACATAGAAAAAATATTAAACTTTAAAATATTAAACTTACCTTTTTGCAATGTCCCCATCCTTTTTCTTGTCTTCTCCGGCTGGGGCCCTGGAAAATAAAAATTACATTAGTACAGATATTAGTAAACACAATATAAAATACAATAAACATTCAAAATGTAAAATTTATCTTAGTGCAATGTCCCTGTCCTCCTCCTCTTCTGCTCCAGCTGGGCCCTCGTTAAAAAAAACGCAGGTCTAAAAAAAAACTAGCAGCCCATCGATGCTAATGAAGCTTCTAGCACTTCTTCCAGTAAAAAAAAACAGAATGGCACCTTCTGATTGGCTGAAATGGTTGTCAATCAAATTTCAGCCAATCAGAAGCCACCAAAGTGTGAGCCAATCAGAACTGGATACACCCCTATATCCCATTATGATTGGCTGATAGACCTGTCAATCCTTTTAAACCAATCAAAAGACACTATTGCCTTCTGCCAATCAGAATGGGATGATTGGCTGAAGGCAACTGTGCCTTCTGATTGGCTGCAGTCTGATTGACAGTGGCAAGGAAAATAATATAAACAAACATCAAAAGGTTTCCTTTAAAATAATTTCTGAAACACAACTGAAACACAAAATGACTATGCTTTACCATATAGCATAATTTAACTAGTGATGTCGCGAACATCAAATTTTCGGTTCGCGAACAGCGGACCCGAACTTCCATCAAATGTTCGCGAACGGGCGAACCCGGTGAACCTCCATAGACTTCAATGGGCAGGCGAATTTCAAAACCTACAGGGACTCTTTCTGGCCACAATAGTGATGGGAAAGTTGTTTCAAGGGGACTAACACCTGGACTGTGGCATGCCGGAGGGGGATCCATGGCAAAACTCCCACGGAAAATTACATAGTTGATGCAGAGTCTGGTTTTAAGCCATAAAGGGCATAAATCACCTAACATTCCTAAATTGTTTGGAATAACATGCTTTAAAACATCAGGTATGATGTTGTATCGATCAGGTAGTGTAAGGGTTACATGTGCTTCACAGTAACAGACCTCCCCGTTTAATGCACCGCAACAGCACCCGGTATATGCTAATGACGCGGCACGCATGTGAAGTCACATGCGCGCCGGGTCAAGGAGCGGAGGCCGGAGCACAAGCAGGTAAGTGAGGGGAGAGGGGGGAGGTATTTAGGGGGGGTCTAGGTGTAGGAGGGGGGTTTAGGTTGAGGAGGAGGGGGGTTGGGTTGTGGGGGATTGAGGGGGTAGGTTAAGGGGGGTTGAGGTTGAGGAGGTGGGTTGAGGTTGAGGAGGTGGGTTTGGCGTTGAGGGGGGTTGAGGTAGAGGATGGGGGGTTGAGGATGGGGGATTGAGGATGGGGGGTTGAGGAGGAAGGTTGAGGAGGGTGTTGAGAATGGGGGGGTTGAGGAGGGAGGTTGAGGATGGGGGGTTGAGGAGGGAGGTTGAGGAGGGGGGTTGAGGAGGGAGGTTGAGGATGAGGATGGGGGATTGAGGATGAGGAGGGAGGTTGAGGATGAGGAGGGAGTTTGAGGATGAGGAGGGAGGTTGAGGATGAGGAGGGGGAAGAGACACAGAGAAGGGAGAGGGGGGAAGAGACATAGGGAAGGGAGAGGGGGGGAAGAGACACAGGGAGAGGGGGAAGAGACACAGGGAAGGGAGAGGTTGGAAGAGACACAGGGAAGGGAGAGGGGAGAAGAGACACGGAGAGAGAGGGGGACACAGAGGGCACAAGAGGGACACAGGGGCAGCACATTTCCCACCCTCGGCTTATACTTGATTCACTCATTTTACCCAGTATTTTGTGGTAAAATGGGTGCCTCGGCTTATACTCGGGTCGGCTTATACTCGAGTATATACGGTATGTTTATGTTACGACAGCAGTTTACTTCACGTCTTCCTTCACATAAAAAAAATTGTAGATAGGCAATGCAGGATTTTACAAGACTTCAATTTTACTTAGTTCTTGCTTATCAACAATTCCCGGTAAAGATCTTCTGTATCAATACCAAGATTACTGTTCAAAAGTATTTAACATTACAAGAGGAACTGGACAAAGATGCCTATTTCCCCCTTTCACTTTTACATTATCTATTGAACCACTTGCTATGGCAATAAGAAAATTTCCAAATATCACAGGTGTAAAATTTGCTAAAAAAGAATACAAATTGAGTCTCTTTGTGGATTATATATTATTAACAATACAATTACAAAACCATTAATTAGTCTCCCTAACCTTTTAGATTTATTGAAGAAACTTAGAAACAATTAAGGATTTAAATACAAAATAAAAGTGAAATTTTAAATATCTCATTCCCAAAGGAAATTAAAAAAAATATTCGAAATACATTTTTCTTTTAAATTAATTAAATTGGCCTATAACATTGAATAACATAAATGACATTAAAAATAGGGTTATCAACCCCTGATCTCCTAGCATAATATAAAAAAAATCTAGATAAGCCCAAATGACCAAATGGTTTATCAAAAAATCACCACAATGTTGGATATAAATAAAAAAAAAATATATTCTTAAAGAACAAATTAGTTTCATACAACAAGTGATATGGAACAATTTAAAATATAAAAGGAAAATACAAAATCCCCACACTCCTTAACTTTATGGAAAAAAATTAACAAAGGAACACATTTATTAATGGAAGGTTCTTGGCTTACTCCATTATGGTTATTCCATAAGGCATCTAGAAGAAATAAAACTTGTCAAGTGAATTGTTGGATTTAACAAAAATGTATTTATAGCAATAATTTAGCCATTAAAATACCATTTGAATATTGGCGTATTAATAATTCTAATGGTAAAATAAAAAACATCTCTATTATCTACAATTATTTGATTGCCCAAAATACAGTTACTAAATTACCATATAAGACATCTTGGGAAAAATAACTTAAAATATCTCTTAACAAAAAAAAACAATGGGATAAAATCCTTAGAAATGTAAATAATTCTTCACTTAATATAAATTTAAGAGAAAATTCCTACAAAATATTAATGACATGGAGCCTCATTCAATTGAGTTTTCGGGAGATCCGGGCTTTGCAAATGAAGCCCGCAAGTTATTTTGCTATTCAATTGAGGTCTTTTTGCAGGGCTCCAATTGCATAGCATCTGGAATGTGGGTCCAATCGTAACCCGTAATTCAAGCCCGTAGGACATGAAATTCAACCTCCATCTTTCATTGACTTTATAATGATGATCTTTGTTTCCAATGGCTGTTTCTAACTCCGGAGTCACAGCCTTGCGTAATTGATCATGTTCAAGTCCACAAATGCTACGTTCGATAGCATGGTGTATGATGTGTGCTATCGGCCCCTAACTTGCAGTCTCGGCCAATTGAATAGCACCATAAGTTGCGGATGCTGCGGGCCCGCTGCAGGCACGCAGCAGGTCAGCAGACTTTTGACATACATTCCGCGACTTGCAGGCTTGTAATTGAATGAGGCTCATGGTATCTTACCCCAGTAAAATTACAAAAAATATATTATATTAGCTTTGAAACATCCCCTATATGTCCTAAAATCTCATAACTATGGGAAGAAACATATTGAATATTAGGAAAACTCACAGGATTCCCTATCCCTAGAAGACCAGAAAAAGCATTATTAAGACTACATATATCAAATATATCAAAAGACATACCCCTACTCCTGATAAAACAAATATTCATATCTAAAAATTCTGAATAAGATAAACCCACAATAGAAGAAATAAAAAATGCAATATATACACACAATGTACATGATGGCGGCAGTTATAGACCAACACTTTAAAACATGGATATCCTGTTGGAACATTTGGACTGAAAATAGACAAAAATAAATAAATTGGTAACATAAGATAACCTTGAAGAAAGAGAAAAAAGGAAAAGAGAAATTAAAAGAAAACAAAGTAAATAGGAAAATTAAAAAGAAAATAATTTATCCAAGATCACAAAATATTTATTTTTAATTACCCCACTATCCCTTTTCTTCCACCTCCATTTATTATAACTATTCTTGGTTTATTCACTCTATTATATTTCAAATGTAATTGATTTGCATAAGCCTGAAGAAAGAGAAAAATAAGAAATTTAAAAAAAAAAAAAATATTTTTTATTTATCACTGTTAATGTTTTAAAAATGATATTAAAGAATAAAGAAATGCCTATATTTATGTATATCTACAACATATATGGTATTTTTTTGTATTTCTTTTGATTACAACAACAATATTTGAAAACATAAATCTATTTAAGATCCTATCTCAGGATACTTTTTATCCTTTAACAACCTACTCATACTATCTTTCATACTTTCCCAGAACGACTTCCTATTCTGTATTTACCCTTTGTTTAGTTCTGTACTAAATATAAATGTCCTCAAATATCATGCACCTTCTGATCTATTTTCCCAGGCACAATCCAGTCTATCACTTGCTTGGTCTCTGTTTTTAATCACACGCCATTTCCTTCTTAAAGTCATACATGGACCCTAATTATTTAGAGATACAGACTCAAAATCAGTAAATACTCTTTCCTTTATAGCAATTTTACTACATTGGTTAATTTATTTTGTAATCACTTATCAATTACTTAAATGTCTAAAAAAAAAAGGAGACAAACATGGGCAAGAGAAAAACAATATACCGTAATACAAAATCATCTTAATACCGATATATAGAGCAGGAGCAAAAGAAACAGAATAGCATAACAACAACGGAGCAGCAGAGAATAGCAGCACGGTTAAAACATTTTTTTTAACTCCTCCGTGTGCTATATCAAACCACAATATCAAACTTTGTTAAATGTGGGTCTTTCCAATGTGAGGGGTTATCTGCAAATATATGTCTTATGCTAGTTACCAAATATATTGCCAACTAAAAACAGCCCTGCTGAGTATTTTAGCAAATCATCAAATATGTCAGGCCCAATCTTGCAGCAGGAGAAATGCTTAACCAGATCTTGTACCCTTTAGATTGTAAGTCTGGGAGTTTCAATCCTGTGCGGTGCTTTAGGGAAAGCGCTATGGACACCGGATTCCAAGCTCAAAGACAGGGCCCTCCATTCATTGGAATGTGTGGATCTTGGACTTGTCATTGCCTGTAACTTAACTTATGTATAGTGCTACGGAATATGTTGGCGCGTTACAAATAAACGATCACATATATAGTTGTGAGCGTACGAGTTGTTGCTAACGCTGCGGGCTCGCGTAGCGAGTCGCGGGCCTCGCGAAGCGAGGGCCGCGACTCGCGCAGCGAGGGCCGCGGCTCGCGCAGCGAGTCGCGGGCCTCGCGAAGCGAGGGCCGCGACTCGCGCAGCGAGTCGCGGGCCTCGCGTAGCGAGGGCACTGTGCCAGGTTCTCAGTTGCTGGCATGGAGCGCCGCAGGCGCTCCTTGCCAGCAACTGAGGACCCTCGCGAAGCGAGGGCCTCAGTTGCTGGCTTGGAGCGCCGCAGGCGCTCCATGCCAGCACCTGAGGACCTCGCAAAGCGAGGTCTTCAGTTGCAGCAACTGCGACCCTTGGAAAAAAAAATTTACGTCCAAACACATTACGACACTCGCAAACAACATACGACACACGTTGAAACACATTACGACACTCGCAAACAACATACGACACACGTTCACACACATTACGGCCTCGCAACACTCGGACGCAACTCGCGAACATTACAAAATTACAAACACAATACATACACACAGCACATACATAAAAACCTTACCTACACAAACAGGAAGCACCCAGGACCTCAAAAATGCAACTTAGAACTTAATTGCACTCAAAATAAAAGAGTTTCGACACTAAATACTTTGTTAAGCGACAAAAAAAATGGCCGACGAATAAAACGAAAACGAGGCTACACACGCAAACACCATGCTACACACGCAAACACCATACGAGACACGTTACCACACATTACGAGTTCGCAAACATCGGACGCAACACGCCGACATACAAACATTTAAAACTTAACAAAGACACACAACAAACACATAAAAAGCTTACCTACAGCAAGAGGAACCAGCCAGCACCTCAAAAAAACAAGTTACACCTACATTTAAATCAAAATAAACACTTTAGACACTAATACCATCGCTAAGCGAGAGAAAAAATGGCCGACGAACAAAACGAAAACGAGGCTTCAGACCTAACTACACTACACTTACTCGCAATAACTATGCGGAACGTATCACAATCATATTAAACACCATTTTGAACAGTAATACGCCTAAAATGGCGGATGGAACGCAAATTGTAAGCTGGAACGCAAATAGCGCATGCGTATTGCGTTCTAACGGTCTCACTTTCCAGAACTTTCTACAAGTTTATAAATACTGCCTATTTCCAACTAAAAAATACATTTCTCCTCAGGTGATCAACGGAGTGACTTCTGAGATAACTGCTGCTTTTACTTGAGAAGACAATTCTTTACTAATTTACTACTTTACATTGTGCAAATTACAACTGACAGGTAAGCTATAATATATTAATAATAATATATAAATTTTATTAACAGGTCAGGTCAAACAAATAAAAAAATCAACTAGGATTTATGTAGTCATCATGTATGGCACATTTATGTGTATAGGCTCCCAAACAAAATTAAACAGAGCTTTATGTATAGTGACATCTGACACGCACATATATGTCTATAATGTATAGTTACATGTGACACGCACATATATGTCTATAATGTATAGTGACACACGCACATATATGTCTATAATGTATAGTTACATGTGACACGCACATATATGTCTATAATGTATACTGACATTTGACACACACATTTCTGTGTATTGCCCCTTCATAGTGACATGTGACACACACGTATATGTGTATAATGTATAGTGACATGTGACACGCACATATATGTCTATAATGTATAGTGACATGTGACACGCACATTTCTGTGTATTGCCCCTTCATAGTGACATCTGACACCGACATATATGTCTATAATGTATAGTGACATACACATTTATGTGTATTACCAATGCAACAAAATTAGCTTACAACAAAATCACTAAACAACTACATTTTAATGACATTATATGTCATGTATACTGATATGTCACATGCACATATATGTGTATCATCTATAGTTACATCTCACACACACACATTTATGTGTGTTGGAAAAAATAAATATAATGTTAATTTAACCATTTAAATTTGACTCATGTATACTGATATGTCACACGTACACAAAATAATTACATTAAACTATGTAATGTGCTTCATGTATGTGAGATTTGTGTGTAGCCCCCAACAAAAATTAAGGTTAATTGAATTAATTTACTGCAATTCAATACATCAGATAAAGCTGAATCTTTCTATTTCGTTTCATATTCAAACAGACTCTGCATCAACAGCGTCTCTCAACAATTTGCACCGTGCACTGTGAAGCACAATCCCTTTTAAAGAACACCAACAAATTTGAAGAGGTAAGATACAAGAACACATTACATGCTCAAAAGGACATGCTTTGCTAGATGACAAATTATAAATATACAAATAACTATTTCACTTTCTTTTTCAAACAGACACTAAAAGAAGACCGGCGGATTAAGATTGGCAGGAGGGGACCGTCTGTCATTCAAAACTTCTATCAAGGTAAAGTATTAAGTATAAACAAGAAATAACCATGAGCCTTATTCAATTGCAACTTCCTCATTTGAATAGGGCTCTATATAAGCACATAACATTTTTTTTATACAGAACTTTTTAGTTACTGAAATTCTAACCACAATCAAGGTTTTCAATAACTAAAAACTTTGCTCAATAAATATGTTATGTGATTATATAGAGCCCTCTTCAATTGGCAAAATTGCAATTCAATGAGGACCTATATGTCTTTAATGGCCAAGGGCCTCACTGAAATGTGATTTGCCCATTTCAATAGGGCTCTATAGAAGCACATAACATATTTTGGAAACAGAACTTTTTAGTTAATGAACTTCTAACCACAATCAAGGTTTTCAATAACTAAAAACTTTGCTCAATAAATATGTTATGTAATTATATAGAGCCCTCTTCAATTGGCAAAATTGCAATTCAATGAGGACCTATATGTCTTTAATGCCCAAGGGCCTCACTCAAATGTGATTTGCCCATTTCAATAGGGCTCTATATAAGCACAGAGCATAGTTTTTAGGAAATTTTTCTTTTGTGAACACGTTCCTTTTGGATACAAGTTCACTAAATACAATGCTCTGTGATGATATTGAGCTCTATTCCATTGGCCAAAACACAATTGAATAAGTAGCTCACAATATAACAAATGCAGTAACCAAAGGCCCTTATTCAATTGCTATTTTGGAAAATTAAATATGGCTATTTTAACAAATATATGTGATGTGCTTATTTAGAACCCTATTCAAATTTCTACATTGCAATTCAATTACCGCCTTACAGTACTATTATATTGTAAAAAATGCAATTGCATGAGGGCCAAACTATGCAACATATGGTACACACAAAGGCCCTCATTCAATTGCAATTTGCCCAATTGAATAGGGCTCTAAATAAGAACATAACAATAGCTTAAAACTAAGGTTTTAGTTAATAAAAAATAGGGCTCTATATAAGCACAGAGCATGGTTTTTAGGAAATTTTTCTTTTGTGAACACGTTCCTTTTGGATACAAGTTCACTAAATACAATGCTCTGTGATGATATTGAGCTCTATTCCATTGGCCAAAACACAATTGAATAAGTAGCTCACAATATAACAAATGCAGTAACCAAAGGCCCTTATTCAATTGCTATTTTGGAAAATTAAATATGGCTATTTTAACAAATATATGTGATGTGCTTATTTAGAACCCTATTCAAATTTCTACATTGCAATTCAATTACCGCCTTACAGTACTATTATATTGTAAAAAATGCAATTGCATGAGGGCCAAACTATGCAACATATGGTACACACAAAGGCCCTCATTCAATTGCAATTTGCCCAATTGAATAGGGCTCTAAATAAGAACATAACAATAGCTTAAAACTAAGGTTTTAGTTAATAAAAAAATATCAAAAATACAGTTTTTCAATGACTACAAAATTATTTTAACTAATATGCTAATATGCTATGTGCTCATTTACAGCACAATTCAATTAGCCAAATCGCAATTCAATGACACACAAACTGCTACACACAAAACAGAATTTCTTATTAAGGCCCTCATTCAATTGCAATTTTGCCAATTGAATAGGGGTCTAAATAAGCACATCACATATATTTTTTAAAGAAGTTTTTAGTTATTAAGCATCTATCCAAAAGCACGGTTTTCACTACCTAAAAACTTCTTTAAAAAATATATATTATGTGCTTATTTAGAGCCGTATTCAATTGGCAAAATCGCAATTGAATGAGGGACTAAATGTTTAACAACCTATAAGCCTTACAAATAAACAAAAATAAGAATAACAAAAGTGTTGTGCACCTAATAGCATTGTATAAAAAAGCACACAAACTCATAGCAAACTATATTAACATTCTTCTTTAATGTTTAACAAATTATAACCTGTACAATCAAGAAGAAATTAGTTTTGCACAAGTGATGTGCACCAAACAGGATTGTCAATAACTAACACAAACACATAGCAAACTACATTAATTATATTATTTCATGTTTCACTAACTATAACCATCCAAATAAAGGTTAAATAAGTATACCACAAGTGGTGCGCACAAAACAGGATTGTACAAAAACTAACATAAACACATAGCAAAATAAATTCATATTCTTATGTAATATATCACAACCCACAAGCCTTACTAAGAACCTTAAATAAGAATAACAAAAGTCTTGGGATTGTACAGAAAGTTACAAAAAATGTTTTTAAAAAAAATAAATATAACTGATACAATACAGCAAAATTAATACATTTTTTACTTATTTAAAAGACATTTCACTCAAACAACATTTTCTATTTTACATTACAACAGATACTGCGTGAAGACAATCGGACGAGGACTTTTTCCACAGGACCGGACCGGACCATCGGACGAGGACTCGGACCAGACCAGTAGACGAGGAATTTCAACACAGGACCAGACCAGCAGACGAGGAATTTCAACACAGGACCACACCATCGGACGAGGACTTTCACCAACGGACAACAACATCGGACGAGGAATATCGCCACAGGACCACAATATCGGACAGGGGCTATCGCGACAGGACCACACCATCGGACGAGGACTTCCGACAGAGGACCACACCATTGGACAACGATTTTGAAACGAGGAGCAACAAACATTCGGATTTAAATCACACTTCAACCAAGGTAAACTATAATAACTACTAAAGAATAACACTAAAGAAACTGCTTTCAGTTGCATCCGTCTCAACAGAAAAATAAATTTATTAATTTACTATCTCCCTTATTTTATTTAAATTGCTACTATGCAATACATAGCTCAATAACCACATCACTTTTTTTTTCAGCAAAGAAGTTTTGCAGTGGTAAATATCTATCCACAAACAAAGTTTTTAATAAATAAAACCATTATTTTAAATAAATATGTTACATGCTTATTTACAGCAGTATTCCATTGGAAAAATTCTGACCCACTGAAGACAGGAATTATAAATTTAACTAAATATCAATGATACATTCATGATTTGCCTTTTATTTCAACAATTGTGCACAATAATCTTTAACAGGAATTACAAATTTAAATATACACAATTACATTTATTTGTTTCCGTTTACAGATTAATATGGCTGATAACGAGACCAAAGAAGAGAAGAAAAGACGTCAAACTAGAGAAAGACAAGAGAGATGGGCCGCCCAGCAGACACCGGAGGAGAAAGAAATTAGAAGAGAAAAAGAACGCAAAAGACTTGCAAATAAAAGAATATCCGCTGCAAAAATGAAACATACAACCAAAATAAATAAAAAAATAATAAAGCATTTACAAACTGTTCCTAAAACATCAGATGACATTTTACAACATACCAGTCAAGACAGACCAAAAAAAAAAACTACCAAAAAAAAGCATTTACAAACTCTTACTAAAAACTTACAGGACATTTCAACCGAACAAGTCCAACATATACCAAGAAAATGTACGAAAAAAACTAAACATTTAGAACCTGTTGTTGAAACATTTCATGACTTTTCATCTGATGAATATCAAAGTCAACATCCAATATGCATTGCAAATTGTCCTTTAATGAAGTCTTTAGCAGTAGAGGTTCATAGTTGTGGGGACATGACTACTCAATGTCAATTTTGTCAGGCTTATTATTTTAAACAGGAGAGACCCCGAGATGGACAATTTATTAGTTGTTGTCAAAAAGGAAAGTTCAAACTTCCACAAAGGAAACAATTTCCAACCTATTTACTAAATATTCTGACTGAACCTACTTTTCCAAATTACAAAAATTTTAAGACAAACATAAGATCCTACAATAGTGCCATATCATTTGCATCTATGGGGGCAACATTGGCTGCTAATGTACCAGGACATGGTCCTTACTGTTTTAAAGTCCAAGGACAAATTTATCATCGCACTTCCCATTTACATCCAGAGGAAGGAAATAAAAGAAAATTCGCTCAACTATATGTCCTAGATACAATGGAAGCTGTTGACCAACGTATGCAGATGGAAGAAAATAAAAAATGCTTACCCACTGTTTTCATAGAGCTAAATAATATTATGGACAACAATCCCTACAGTAAAGCTTATAAAAAATTGGCAGAAGTAGAAAATGAACAACTACTTCATTCACAAACACATCAATTACCAATGCCGAAGGTTAATATGGTGCTTAAAAGAGACAGACATACTGATAAACGTCGTTATAACTTGCCAACAACAAATGAGGTTGCAATGGTGTTTCACAATGATGAAGGAGAACCACCATTTCAAAGAGACATACGAATATATCCTAGAAATGAGGACCAACCGTTTATTAATATGAGTATCTTAAGTCCAAATTTAGATCCAATGACATATCCCATCTTTTTCCCACACGGAGAAGCAGGTTGGCAACCAAAATTAACTCTTCCCAGTTACCCAAATGCTAAAGGCAGAATCCGAAATAATGTTTCTATGCTTGAATTTAAAGTAGCTCAAATTGCCATTCGCAATGTATTTAATCCAATTTTATGTGGTGGGAAACTAACACAACAATGGATTATTGATTCATATTTGCAAGTTGAGGCAAATAATTTAAACTTTATCAAATATCAACAAGATAAACTCCGTGTAGAACAATATTCTGGACTCATGGACTATGTTGCTGACGTGGCTACAAGCAGAGACATGACAGCTGGCAAAGCCATCATTTTACCATCTTCCTTTCAAGGATCTCCTCGGAATATGAGAGAAAGATACAATGATGCTATGGCTATTGTGACAAAATTTGGCAAACCCGATTTATTTGTGACATTTACATGTAATCCACAATGGCCAGAAATTACACTAAATCTACTTCTTGGACAAACTGCTTCAGATCGACCAGATTTAGTAGCCAGAGTTTTTAAGATTAAATTAAATGAATTAATACGTGACTTCACTATAAATCAGTTATTTGGCAAATGTCTTGCTTATGTATATACCATTGAATTTCAAAAAAGAGGCCTTCCACATGCACATCTTCTAATAATACTTCAAGAAAAAGATAAATTAGATACTTCAGACAAAGTGGATGCAGTCATTGTTGCTGAACTACCAGATCCAGAACTATATGGTAGACTATATGAGATTGTTACTCATCGCATGATTCATGGACCCTGTGGTGACCTTAATCCACAATCACCATGTATGGAAAATAATAAATGTTCCAAAGAATTTCCAAAAGATTATAGAGACAAAACCTATGCCAATTGTGATGGATATCCACTTTATAAAAGAAGAGAAGGAGATAGTGCCATTATTCGTGGGAAAAAAGTGGACAATAGATATGTAGTACCCTACAATCCACATTTACTCATGAAGTACAACGCCCACATCAACGTAGAAGCCTGCACTTCCATCAAATCCATTAAATATGTCTATAAATATATTTACAAAGGTTACGATGCAGCTACTGTAGTCGTCAAAAGTGCAGACAACCCTGAAAGTAGTGAGTTAGTACATGATGAACTTGCATCTCATGTAGATGCTCGCTATGTCAGTGCGCCAGAAGCTATGTGGCGGCTTTTAAAATTTGAAATGCATGATAGATCACATGCAGTATATAGGTTAGCAGTACATTTGCCACAACGACATTTAGTCTATTTCCATGCTGGAAATGAAATGAATGCATTGGCCCAAAGTGAAGATCGTCACACTACACTAACTGCATGGTTTGCATTAAATTCCACTGATGCTGAAGCAACACAATACTTATATATTGAAATTCCATATCACTATGTTTTTGTGAATGGATTATGGAGACCAAGAAAAACCAGAGGCAATAAAATTATTCCAAGAATTTACACAGTCTGTCCAAGAGATGTTGAACGTTTTTGCTTACGGATATTACTTTTAAATGTTCCTGGAGCACAAAGTTTTGAACACTTAAGAACTGTTAATGACATTGTATATGAATCCTTCCATTTAGCTGCAAGACATAGAAACTTACTCGCTGATGATACAGAGTGGGAAAGATGCTTAGAAGAAGCAGCACAATGTCAAATGCCGCGACAGATGAGAGAACAATTTGCTTTTATTTGTATCTTCTCAAATGCTCCAAATGCATTAGCTTTGTGGGAGACTTTTAAAAGTAATATGGCTGAAGACTTTATGCGACGATACAATGAACCCATTGCACACTTAAAAGCGTTAATGGAAATCCAAGAAGTCTTTTTAACTCATGGATTAAGTTGTGCAAGTTTTAATTTGCCTGATCCAGGTCTTATAGATGACATTAACTTTGAAGACTATGACATTCAACTACAAGCAGAAAGAACAGAAGAAAGACTTGCAACTTTAAATACACTACAATTGCAAGCATTTCATGCCATTAAAAATGCTATAGATGATGACATGGTGACAGAGCGTTATTTCTATCTTGATGGACCTGGCGGATCAGGAAAAACATATTTGTACAATTTATTAATGAGTTCAGTACGAGCACAAGGAAAAATAGCAATGGCGTTTGCCACTACTGGAATTGCTGCACTTTTATTAGAAGGTGGAAGAACTGTTCATAGTGGATTTAAACTGCCAGTGCCTATTTTAGAAAATTCTGTGTCAGATATTCGCATGACATCCTTACAAGCAAAGAAATTGAAGAAATGTAAATTAATTATAATAGATGAGGCCACAATGATGTCATGCTATGCCCTCCAATGTATTGACCGTTTGCTTCGTGAAGTCATGGATAATATTTTTCCATTTGGTGGAAAGGTAATGTTGTTGGGTGGCGATTTTAGACAAACATTACCTGTTGTTGTACATGGCAATCGAACTGACATTATCGAAACATGTATAAAGTCAAGTACAGTATGGAAACATTTTACCCATCTTCAACTGCAACAAAATATGAGATCAGAAGGCCAAACTGATTTCAATGATTGGCTTATTAAAATTGGAGAAGGCAGAACAGAAAAAATACTACATTTAACTGACGACACTGTAGAGATCCCACCTCATATGATTTGTCAACAAGATATTATATCGGCTATATTTGAAGGGAGCATAAATAACGAAGAATATTCCGAGCTTGCCAACCAAGTCATACTGACGTGTAAAAATAAAGATGCATTAATCCTCAATAATAAAATCTTAAAAAAAATTTATGCACCACAAAGAAATTATCACAGTGCTGATTCTGTACTTGCTGATGACAATGAAAGTCAGGCTAACTTTTCGACTGAATTCATAAACTCTTTAACTCCTTCTGGAATGCCACCACATATTTTGCAGCTAAAGAAAGGTGCAATTATCATGTTACTGCGAAATATGAATCCCAAAAAAGGCCTATGCAATGGCACAAGATTAATTGTTCAACAATTAAAGGACCATTTTATAGATGCTGAAATTTTAACTGGGACCCATAGAGGAGAGAGAGTTTTCATACCAAGAATAGATTTAGCACCAAGTGAAAGTAGTCTCCCTTTTATACTTCAAAGAAGACAATTTCCCATTATTATGGCATTTGCCATGACCATTAATAAATCACAAGGTCAAACTTTCAAATCTGTGGGTATTTTCTTGGAAGAACCAGTTTTTGCACATGGTCAATTGTACGTTGCGTTGTCAAGGTGCAAAAATCCACAGGCTATTAAAGTTTACATTGAAAACAATGAAAGTCAAGGTGATTTATTAGAAGATGGACGTATTTTTACTAAAAACATTGTCTACTATGAAGTACTATAACTTTGAAGGATACTAATTAAAGATGCCAAGATTTTTTAAAAGCATTGCAAAATACATAACAATTGGTTGTTTAATTCAGTCATAATTAATGGAAGTCATGTTTATGAATGATTCGCCTCACAAAATACTTGCCTTGCATTGTTAGTAAAAATTATGTTAAAATGTTAAGTCACTATGTTAATGTTTCTAATGTTACAAGTTTAAAAAATATATTTTCAAGTTATTTCATTCAACATATTACAAAGTGGATGTTAAGAGGTCAAGCACCTTTTAAGTCACAATGTAAATATTGTCTGTTATCTTAAGATTACTACCTACATTAATGTTTATCGCCAATTTATGTGCTCAGTAATAAATTAGTTTAATTACGTACGTTTTAAGAAGAGTTTGACTGTATGCCTTCCTCTACATTCAATGTATATTCAAGTTAACAATTATTGTGATAGAAATTGAATTTTAATACTGATTAATTTAAATGTCAATTGTTTTTACATTCAAATGTTAATACTTTTAATAAAAAATTACTTTACAAAATGTATTCACTATGTTCATGTTTATAATGTTCAAAATTATACCAATGTTTTGTCAACTTCTAAACTTACATAAAAAATAAAGTTCAAGTTTAAAAATATATACTTTCATGGTTATTGCTTACATATATTTTAAACTTCATCTTAAAATTTGCAACGTTTAAAAAAGGCTTTTTACTTTTGGCTTTCCTATTCATTCAATGTATATTCAAGTTAACAATTCTTCAGATACTAATTACATTTTAAAAAACCATTACATCAACATTTTACAAAAATACACGTTCATATTAAAATACTTACAAGTGTCAAAAATATATGTTAATAACTAAACAACTTGACAAACATATACATAACATTGCCGTCATTTTTTGACGGGCAAGTCGCTAGTAATAATAATAATCATCAAAAATTGTCAGACTGGTGGTCAGTCTTCAGACTGCTGGGGTTAGTTAGCCAGTGAAGGCTTGGAAACATAGTGTCTGGGCAAGTGGATTTTTACTTTTACTTCAAGTGTGGACTTAGGAATTGAGAGCCCATTACAACTGGAACACACTGAAACACATCCTGTAAATAAAATAAACTCACAGAAAAACAAACAAAACAAAAAAACAAACCTAAAACTAGTAGGCCCTTTGGCCCCAGGGTACATAGGCAGGGCCAGTAGCCCAACATTACGCACCTTCAAAAATTGGCATAATAGTAATAAGTGACATAGTCCATTTAGGCAAGTCCTTAGGCTACTGCAAGGCCCCTGAGTGTTGGTAGCCACATGGGCTAGCGTCCAAAAAATGCTCAAGTCATTGCTCATGTTGTTGTTTCATTTTAGGTGCCATGGGAGTCTATAGGGTCCCCCATGGTTATAGTTTAGTATACCATGGGGTCTGTAGGCAGTCCTAACCAATCAATTAAAAAAAAAAGAACATACCGGCATTTCTATTCAACCAATTTAATTAAACATGTTTCACTTGTATAATAATACATATTGCTTGATACATACATTGAACAATTAATTTTTTTCCGAGTTTAATAGTTTATTTAACAATACTGCAGTTTGTTCAATTAAATTGTAACAAGGACACTGTTTAGCTTTTAAACATTACCTGTCTTAACAAAGACACCCCTTTCACCATAAATAACAAGCAAAAAAATGCCCTGAAAGGTTATAAACACAATTAAAAAAAAAATTGTAGTTGCTCTTTTTAAAGCTTAAAAAAAATCTGTTGGCGGAAAAACACTGCCTGCCAATCTGAAAATTATCAGAGAAAGAGAAAAAGGAAACTCTGAAACTAGTTCTAATCCCTCAGTATGTTTTATGGAGACCTAAGACTTAAAGTTCAAGTACCCATTCAGTAATAAAAAATAAAAAAATGCGGAAGAAAAAAGGCTCCTTACATTACAAAAGACACTACATTTTAAAGTCTCTACTCAAAATTTGAAGTACAATTGGTTAAAAACATTAAAAAAAATGTATTGTTACTATCTCAAAAAGAAATACGCACATCTGCCAAAAACAGTCTGCCGCTATTTGCTCTTTAAACGCTTTATAAAAACCTGAGTACTGTTTGGTAAGTTAGTCATAGGTAAAGTCAGCAGGAGTCTACACCTGCAAAAGTGCATTCTCACACGACGTAATTAACGTCCAATATGCCCCACTCTCAGGTTTGTAGATAAGTAGACTCTCCCTGACTAATAGATATAAAGACAATAACACCAGCACTTAAAGGGACACTTACCTCACTATAAATGCTCTGCATTGTGTGAGAGAGTACAAGATTCTGTGTTGAAGTGATCTCTTGCTTTTTTTTTTTATTGAACTGGGAACAGCTGAGAATTTGCAGTGTTAGGTTTGTTTACTGACACACTGGAGACTGCCCATGATTTACAGCATCTGCCGGCAAACGGACGTTTCAAAGCTCCGAGAAGAGTTAACCCCCAAGTCACATATTTGTTCGTTTCTTGCAGTCATTTCGCCGCACAGATGAATTTTGGAAGGGGTAACCGTCAGTTTCTCTGGAGGCATGCCTAATTCTCATGTAAACAGAACTTAATTTATGATTATTTTGTGAAAAAGGCACCTATTACAGTGGTGTGCTCCAAGTTGTGCTGAAATAACTCGCCATATAACAATAAATGTTAACTCTGGCAAACAAACCTGACAACAGTCTGATAGTAAAACTGTAATATACAGTTATTTTGGTCTTCAAATAGTACACAATAGACAATTATGGAGTCCACTTTCACAGAACTAGCCCATTTCTACCAATCATGTATGATAACTTCTCCCCTTTTTTTATTATATTTACACAATGTTTAATACTATACAAACTCCTTGAGCATATAACAGTTTTGAAAAAAAAATAATAATTACACAGTCATTTAGTTAATTTGCTTCTATATGGTTTCTTATAGTCTACTGTTAAAAACCTTTTCCATACATGTCATTAGTGTCACACTCGCTTAGTTAATCTCATCCAACAGGCCTTGCTATAACTTCCTGTTGATACGTTTTCATAATAAGTTCATCAGCCCCTACAAAGAGCATTCTGCCGTCAAAAACTAAACTAAAGAAAAACATGCACCAAATTCCAAAGAGAATTAAGTATCCCAGTCACATAGATGACCTAGCTCTGCACGTCTACCTAAATATAATTGTTAGCAGTCACATTTCAGTAGCCTTTCCAAACAAGAACATACACCATATTCATATAGGTAGTTAGTGTCTATTAGTTAATCTGACCCACAACTAATTTAGTACTAAAATATGCTGTACACCCCAGACATTTCTCACTAATTTATTGCAAAGCTTTTAATTTTTTTTCGCAAGGACACAAACACAACCTCAGACAACATGACAGAGCAAATGTGTGCACTTACAGTAATAGAGACATGCAGTCTTACCAATATATATATATTTCATGCATTTGTATTCTCCTGATTCTGTTATACCTGAGTATTAAATATTGATGAATTTTCTCTCTCTGCACTAATTTCCTGATCTTAACAGAAAGGAAGCAAGCTGCTTGTGGTAGCCAGCAATGTTATTCTGTAAAGCAAGCTACACTTGAATCCTAATTAGAATCTTTTGTTGGTGGTTTGACATCTATGGATGTTTTTTTGTTATTTCCCTGAATTTGTTTCCTATAATTCCAATGCTTAGGGAACATTTTAACCAGTATTGCTTCTGACTTGATAAAGAGAGATGTGACTCTTGAATGCTTGTCACTGTAAATAAAGTGATTTTCCAATAAAAAAGGTATCACTATATACTGCAATATTCTTATTATTTATCTGGAATACTGGACACTCATGGTTACTCCATTATTTAACAAAAAATATATATACAATATAGACACAGGGTCGAGTCACATTATTCTGATCACCTACTTTTGACGTCAGCAGTACGTAGCCCATGAAATACATCATGTGTCGTGAGCTGACTTGGTGATTATATTAGATGACATGTGGGCATTCTGAAAACATATCAACCATCACTGTCATGGGAAAAATGTGCAATTTATATGACTTTGAAATGGGGTAATCATTGGCTTTCTGGCCAAGGGTGGTAGTATTTCTGAAACAGTGCAGTGTGTGAACTGTTCGCATGCTGCTGTGGTTAGTTACATAATTACATAGGGCCTCATTCTATTATCGTCCGTAAATCGTCCGTAAGGCTGCGATTCCTTGCGGGGGTTCTGTTAACTCGCAATTCTATTATACGGCCCCGCAAGGATCTCCCCTTACGGCCGGCCGCATATCTTGAAACCGGCCGTAAGCTCAGAAATCTAAAAACGCAAAAATAAATTCAAGCCTGCACTGTACAGCTCTGTAAATGCTAGGGATCATATTGGGGGACATGAGGATTAAAAGTAACCCCCTCTCAAGCTTGCACATCAGCCCAAACCCGAGTTCAAATTAACTGTTTATTTTCCGGCTGCGGCGTGGGCGTGTCTGAGGTGCTCCAAGCACTCTGGACTTTTTACATGGATATTTTACGTATATTTAAAAAAAAATATTTTACGGATTTTAGTATAATTATGTGCTATTTTTTCTAACACCGAATATCACTTTATAGTCTTCTCAAAGTGCAGGATGGCTTTATTTGAGCTATTTTATGTGCTTAATTGGTGCTAGCGGGACCTGTTTGCTGCAAGTAAGCTGCGGCTCGCTTTTAGCCTTGCAGAGAGGGTTCCCGGAGCAATTGAATTGCAAATAGGATTTTCTTACGGCCGATTTCCTTGCGGCCGCTTTAGATCAAAGGATTTCCTCCGGCGCGAGCGGCCGCAAGAGATAGCAAGGCACCGGCCGCAAGCCTGCCGGAATCCCCGGCCGGAGGGGAATAGAATAGCCGTAAAGCTTGCGGACGGTCCTTGCGGCCCCGCAGCGGCTGCGGCCGGTAATAGAATGAGGCCCATAGTAATTGAAGTTGAAAAAAGACTTTTAGGTCATCAAGTTAAACCTTTTTAGATCTCCTCTGATCTTCAATATGCAGCTTCATTGTTAATTGATCTAGAAGAATGCAAACAGAAAAATAAAAACAGTGAATCTCGCCAATTGTCTTGAAAAGAGGGGAAAAAAACATTTTTTTCTAGAGAAAAAAGGATTAATTTGGTTAGTCTTTATTCTTATGTTAGCCCCTCCATTCCCCTTATTAGTTTTATTGCCCTTCTCTGTATTTTTTCCAGCTCTAAAATGTCATTTTTATGAAGTGGTGCCCAAAATTGTATTGCATATTCCAAATGAGGGTGTACAAGAGATTTGTATAGTGGCAGAATTATATCTGCTTCCCTTGCTTCTATACCCTTCCTAATACATGCTAATATTTTATTTGCCTTTACAGATGCTAGGCGGTTGTCCACAAGTACTCCCAAATCCCTTTCAATATCTGATACCCCTAGATTTGCTCCATTAAGATTATAAATTGCATGGCTATTTTTCCTTCCCAGATGCATATCTTTACATATATTCGTACTAAATTTCATCTGCCATTTAAGTGCCCATTCTCTTATTTATGCAAATTCCTTTGGAGGGAAAGTACATCACTTTCTGATTTAATTACCTTGCACAACTTAGTGTCATCAGCAAAAATGGAGACAATACTTTCCAGTCCTACTTTAATACAAAGGTTAAAAAGGAGTGAACCAACTACTGAACCCTGAGGAACCCCACTTACCACATTAGTCCAATCTGAGTATGTTTAATTTATAATAACCCTTTGCTTCCTATTTTTAGCCAGCTCTCAATCCATGTCCATATATTTACTGCAATGTATACATACCTTAGTTTGCACAGTACATCCACTGATTTGCCTTGAACCAAGTTCCTACTAACCTCCTCATAGAAACTAATTAGATTTATTTGACATGACCTATCCCTCATAAATCCATGTTGACTCCTACTTATCATCCTGTTCAAATAGACATATTATTGTATACTATCCCTTATTAACCCTATAAAAGGTTTCCCAATACAGAAGTGAGGCTCGCTGGTCTATAATTCCCCGGATTTGCTCTTGCTACTTTCTTAAATGTAGGTATTACATCTGCTTTTCTCCAGCAAATGTATAGAACCTGTGTTGAAATATTAGATTTAATGGTTTGGCTATTACAGAACCCAGTTCCCTCAGTACTCTTGGATGTATTCCACCAGGACCCAGGGCTTTATTAACATTTATTTTTTCCAACCTCTTTTGGATTTCTTCCTGCGCTAAACAATTATTTGGCAAACTTAGTGTAGCCCCATTTGATTGCAGTGTCCCAACCACTGGTACCTCCTTTATATATACAGAAAAAAATGACTTATTTAGCTCATCTGCATTTTCCTGGTCACTAATTATCAGACGTCCTGTTTCACATTGTAAAGTTCCTATAGCTTCCTTCTTCCCAATAATATATTTAAAAATGTTTTAGGGTTAGTCTTACTCTCCTTTGCAACTAACGTCTCACTTTCGATTTTAGCCAGTCTAATAGCCCTTTTGCAAGCCTTGTTGATTTAATTGTACTCCCATAAAGCAGTCTCTGTCCCCTCTTGTTTGCATAATCTAAATGCCTGTTTTTTACTCTTTTTCTTGATCTTTAAATCATTGTTAAGCTGCATGGGATGTGATTTTTTCCTCTTTGTATTTTGTAATTGGCACAATTGGTAATTGGCACCTTTTTTTCTTACCTTTTCTGCACACTCTACAATTTAACCCCTTTTCTTCAAACACCCTCCTTTTATTTAAATTCCCACACCTATACTAGAAATGCACCTTTATTAGAACTGTTCGCAAGCTCACAAGTTCGCTCCTTCCCCTGTTCAAATTAGTTTCTGACTACCCACCTCTACAAAATCAGTGCACACAGCAAAGAAACACCCTTTACTTTCCAGAAGTAAATCATAGTTGCAAACAGACCTACACAAGTCACAAACTTAAATGCAGACTGGACAAACTGCACCATTGCAAATAAACAGCATCAAAATTGTGGAGCACCATTTGCCATTGAAGTCAGAAGTGAACACCTGCTGCAAAGGTATGTGAGGGCCAACTGGCATGCTACAGTTGAGCAACTCACCGTCCAATTGAACAAGGGAGCTACCAGATGTGTGTCTAAAATGACAGTACAGCAAACCCTGTTGTGTATGGGGCTCTAAAGCAAACAGCTGGTCACTGCATCCATGCTGACGAGGTTTCATAATCAGTAACGGATTCAATTTCCACGACAGTACCAAAGTTGGACCTCTTCTGATTGGCAAAGGATTGTCTTCTCTGATGAGTCATGTTTTCTGATGCCTTAAAACTGGACCGAAGTTACATATTTACATGATAATTGAAGTTGAAAAAAATACCTTTTTAAAATTTTTTGATCTCCTCTGATCTGTAATATGTGGATTGTTAGTTTTTAATTTAATTGATCCAGAGGTAGACAAAAAGAAAAAAATCCCATTGATACACAGCCATTTGTCTCAAAAGGAACGTGAAACCTCAGTTGTGAAACCTCCAAGAACAAACACTTTGAAACCATTGTTGGAAGAACACAAACTGGTGACGGCAGCGTTATGATCTGGGGAATGTTTTCTTGGCATTGTATGGGTCCACTCATACCTCTGGAAGACAATCTCAACTGACTGTGTTATCTATCCATCCTCGAAGATCAAGTACTCCAGACATGTTTACTGTCTTCCCTGGGGTAGATGGGATCTTCCAGCAGGACAATGCAACATATCATACAACAAGAATTGCCCAATGGTTGGAGGAGCATAACAAAGACTTCCAAGTACTTTCCTGTCTCCAAAAACGCAGTACCAGTGGGACCGCCTCAATTGTCATGTTCGCCATATGAATCCTCCACCACACACTCTTCAGCAGGTGTTGGGTGCACTGCAGTCTGCATGGCTCTAGATACCCATGCTACACCTCCAGCATTGTATTGACTCACTACCACAATGTCTAGCTTAGCCAGTGATCATAATAATGTGACTGGACTGTGTGTATATATATATATATATATATATATATATATATATATATATATATATATATATATATATATATATATATATATATATATATATGTCTGACTGTTTTACTTATTTTTCTGCTTAATTATACTCATGGTAAATGTTTTCAAATATATTATTTTTTTAATTGTGCAGTAATCCTTTATTAAACATTATATATTAGGAAACAAGTTACACCAGGGGTTGGTAAGTACAGTACATGCCTGGATTGAAGGTGAAGAAGTGATGGACTCACCTGTGTGCAGCAGGGATATCATCAAATCCAGGCATGTATGTGGCCCCTCATGCCCAGCCCTAACACACATTTTCCCAATATATCAGAAGCTAAAATGAATAATGCATGCTAACACAAAATGGAAGATCAATACTAGCTCCCACACGATTAATTTGGTTCTCTTGCCAATTTTGAACTTTGTTGGGGGAAAATAAAATGTAAAATCCTTTATATTTGATGTCAGGAAATCTAGGACATAGTTTTAAAGTTTAGATGTTAATGATATAGTTATCTTTTATTCAGTGAGAAGAATTAGCAATGAAATATATAGTTTTATTATACTCTTTACATTTAACATATGATAAAAAATATTCTAATAGAAAGTTGAACTTTTGCTGAAAAGTATATAGTTTACACATGGAAAAAATACTCACCCAAACTGATGTATACCAAAAAAAATGTTTAAACTGTTAAAGGTTTCTAGGGTATTGAAAAGTCCCATGGTAGCATGGGTGTAGGAACTGGGGGGGATGAGGGGGACAAATCCCCCCCAGATTTTGTTATGTTTGTATGTATGTATATATAAGCTATTTTAAGGCCTATGTATACAATGAACTGCACCCCGCCCCACAGAATTATTCTGTCTCCTACTCCCCTTCCTGGTAGTCATAGCATTACATTTGCACTACACTGTCCATTTAAGCTGTTTGTTATCCATAATTTATCATAAAAAAAACGTGTTTTAAATTGTGCCAGCTGCAATTAAAAAATAATTGCGCATTGCTTCCTTGCCGCACAGCTTTTAACCAGCACACTCACACAAAAATGTTAGTTATTTTCTTGCAAAATATATTTTGTATTAAAAAAAAATCACAAACATTTATATAATATAAGACAAATTCCTAAGGTAAATCACACGTCATAACCCATTTTGGTTCTGCCAGCTTGTAGCTTGATACTTTCTCAAATATAATGTGCAGCAGACCTCAAATACATCTTGGCAGCTATTCCTCCGACTCCCCCTCCCTCTTATTTCTCACTGTTGTTCATTTGTGAAGCCAACGCCCCAGAGTAAAGTGAAGCATTCAGAACAGGACCACCAAGAGGGACACAATACTCTATTACACTGACCCTTTGGATTCGGTTATCATGGCATCCTTTCTTATACTCATCTGTACCCTATCAGCTCTCACAGCTACAGGTAAGTTATTTAGCACTATTTTTTTATTATTAATAGATAAACAAATTATTTTTCCCAAACACACCCATAGGTGCAGAGTCTACAGATATATTGGAGAGCAAATCTCTTTTCACCTGCATTAAAATACATTGGAATGTTTACAGATGTTAAAGTATTATAACTGTTACTTTGTAGTTACAGACACAAAACAATCAAATGGTGGCAACATATCCTGTTATATGTAAACAAACATTGATTAGTTTTTGTTTTAATTACTTTATAACAAAAAGTATCTACTTATTGTAGTATCTATGAAATTGTATTACACAACAACTTCTTTAAACCAAACATGGTACAGTAAACTCCTGGTTATCCGGCACCTAACCAGCCGGGACTCTCAAGCAACCGGCACCGGCATCAATTCCCCTAACCGGCATAACCGGCAGTTCGAGACTGCAAAAAAAAAATTATAACTTTTTTTCTAATAGTTTTTTTGGGGCCCTAAGTTGCCCAGTTTAAGTGCTAATGCATTTTTAAAGGCATTTTTGGGGGTTTCTGGGGGATTACATTATCCGGCAATAGGGAGTGCCCATAGGTGCCGGATAACGGGGAGTTTACTGTAATATGTTTTTGATGAACACTGTAGTTATTTTTTCAGACTGATCCAAATATTAACAGTAACCCTTGGAATGCTGGTAAATCTTTCCAGTTCTTATCATATTATTAGGCACATACAGCTTTAATTGTTGGGTATTGCAGCAACTGTTTTATCACTTCACTGGCAGTTCCAACCAGTTCACAAGTGGGTGGTATTCTGGCTGCCTCAATATATCACTCATCAAGATCCAGTAACCTTAAAATAGTCTGCAAATAATGAATGTATCTATAATGTAGCCATATAAGTTAGTGTTTTCCTGGGAGATATTGCACATCCGCTTCTGGATTCCTTAAGAATCAAAGCTAATCAATAAAAAAACATTATATTTATATGTGAATACATGATTTAGTTCTGTATAGATATTCATCTTATTGAAATTTGATATAGACAATATTTGTACATAGTTGCTGTGCACACATATATACTATATAAAAAGTACATTTGTGTTCACATTTGAACGTCTAAAAATAAGTTTAAAACTCCTGCTCAGAGTTCCGAGGACTACAGTTATTGCACTGCATTTTGGAAAACTGGTCAACTGAGTCCACAATCATGGGTGTAGGAGCCAAAGAAAATCTGGGGGGGTACTGCATATAGTTTTAAAATACAACACAGCTGCTTCTCTACACACAGTGTAAAATCTGTGTGGGGGGGGGGGGGGATTTGTCCCCCTTGTCCCCCCCAGTTCCCACCCATGTCCACAATGCATTATATATATGTGTGTGTGCATATATTTATTTTATATACAAATATAGTTCTTGAAAGCCAGGAGAACACACATAAATTAGGAAAGGAATAAAAATTCCAAACAATTAAATTATTAACAATAATGATGGCACAGGTTTCTAATTATGAATCACTCCGACGATGGCAATTTGGTTTATATTCGTTTTTTGAAGCAGTGTAATATATGAAACACTTCTGTTTGCCGATATATACAGCCTTATTAAATTGCGATTTGGCAAATTTAAAAGGGCTCTAGCATATTTTTTTTTACAGAAGTGTTTAGTTAGTGAAGACCTTGCATTTGGATAGAAGTTCACTAACTAAAAAGTTATTTAAAAAAAATATGCAGTGTGCTTATATAGAGCCCTTTTACATTTACCGAATCGCAATTTAATAAGGCTGATAATGTTTAATAAATGTTTGGATCAACTACTCTACCCTGAAATTGTGACCTGCAGTGTTTATAACTATTTACATTAGAATAAGGCAGAAGATAAGATGGTATATCTGTACTGGACAAGTATGCCTTTAGCTAACACTGTATTTTTCATTATATGTTTTGTTTGGTAAACTTCAATTTAAAAACACAGTTTATTACATTTCGTGACCTAATATGGTCAACATAATAAAATTCTGTGCTGTCCACTGGCAAAAAGAAGGTGTGGCTAGCCTGTTTATGTTTTTACAAAGCACACATTAAGTACTCTCTGTGCTTCTACACCTATTATGGTGCCAAAAAGATCTATATAACAAATATAATCATATCTAAAGTTATTTTTAAGATTGTCAAAGTGGTATATTTATCAAAAAGGAATAAAAGTGGGGATTTCCTGTTTTTTTAAACAGGAGCTGTTTGTCAGTCAGAAATGAAGCATATCTCCTCTTGATAAATAGCCATAGAAAAACATAGGAAGTCGAGTTATTTCCTCTGTTTAACACCACTAATTCCAGTTTAGCCCTATGCCCCCAATCCAAAGATTTAATGGCACACAAAAGTTCATGTTAGGTAACGGATGCTGTGATTACGTAGTCTGGCAGTTGTTAACCTTTCCACTGATAGATTGCTGTGACAGTGAGTGTAATTGTATGCTTTTATCTGAAATATGATATGTATCAGAGATGAATTAAAAAATATATTGAATGGATAAGTTGATTGTAGGAATCTCTTGGGAAATAAAAGTGCATTAGTGGCAAAGTGCACATAGTATTGAAATAATTGATGTTGTTTTCTACTTTTAGTAAAGCATAAATGGCTGTTCAAATAAGATGGGACTATGTAACATAGTTTAATCTTTCTTGATAATGTTTGTATCTGACTGATATTCAAAACATAATTTATTTTATTTTATATCCCTAATATCTCATTGCTCTGACTCAGAAAAGCAATAGCAGGAAATTGCCATAATCTAAGGACCAACATGGCATAAGAGGTTAATGTTAAGTGCTATGGGGGTCTATGAGGACTCCAATGGTTAGGGTTAATGTTAGGTGTCATGTGGGGTCCAATGAGGCTGGTATTGGGGGGAATTCCCTGGGTTAATAGGGGTAATGGGTCATAGGCAGAGGGATCATAAACCCAAAAAAGAAAAAAATATGGCGCTCATCATCCCCAATGTACATCTACCAAAGAGATAGAGAAGGAGGAAAACCGCCTCTATGCATAGACTTACATAAAATATACACAAAATTATGACCTGTACCTTAAAACTTAACATTTATTAGGTTTTAAAACATATCAAAAAACAATCATTCCCGACTTTATGGGGATCTGATGGTGCTTGCCAACAGCTGTTACGACTCAAGGATTTGGGGGACCACGCTCACCCCAATTCTCTCTCAGGGCTGTGCCTTGTGCATTCAATATCTCGGAGCATAGCAGTCAATTCCTGATCAGCGCATCATTTCTGAAGAGGCAGGCATCATCAGATCATCTTTTTTAGGATCCAAGAACCCATACCATGTACTATTGACTAGTAAAACCAGACTGACTTTATTTTTCCTTGCATAGACTATACATCACAAAATAACACTACCGCCCTCCCCCAATTCTATATCCAAACCCCCATCTCTAGTTGCTCATTTCACAGAGAGCCATAAACTAACCTCGCCATTTATGACTGAGTTTCTGGAGGATGCACCATATAAATTATGGTAGAAAAACGTAAGCCTTGGTCCCATGCGTGAGTGAAGTAGCTTTATATAATATTAGCAGATAATAGGGCCTGCTACTATAGCACAACTACACCATTTAAACTATTACAATGACCCATAACCTCCTTATCACATATAATAATTGTCAAACTACGAAACATCATCACGCTTTGCGAGCTCGTGAAGCAAGGGCCGCAGTTCGGGCTGCAAATGCGAGGGGCCGCATTTGCAGAGGTGGAGGCTATACAGCACCTCATAAGTGTTTACAAACACCCACAGAAGGAGTACTTTGAAAAAAAAACTCTAACACGCAATGACTAAATACGGACGTACACAAAAAAATACGAGCAGCGGGACTTAAAAAGAAAAAACATTACTAACTTGTAAAAATACGACCTTAACGGCCGATCCGCGGACAGCGGAAAACATTAAACAAACACTAAATAAACACAAAAATGAAATAAAAACCTTACCCACAACAAGGGGGGACACCCAGGATGACTGGAAGTGAGGTTACACCTCGATTTAAGTTCAATTTACTGAGTTTAGACACTAGAAAATCCCCTAAGCAAGAGAAAAAATGGCCGGCGAAAAAACCAAAAACGAGGCTACACGACCCTCAAAGCCGCAAAACACAGCCAAGCACATACAACTTTTACAAAAAGCTGTACGAGGTACAAGATACACTATTACCAAGGATGCCAAATCATCCACACCCACGTACCACATACACAATCGCCACCATTTTGCAACACTAACTTACACAATGCGGAAGTACACAGCTACACTAACGGCTTCCCCTTGTTCACGCGGCCTAATAACACTACACACTGCATACATTGCTGACACTTACACCTCAGCTCAACAACACTACAAATCTACATTGTATGCTGCAGGAACATCAAAACAGACTGTTAGCTCTTCAGCACAATGCTTTCTGCATATATTAATTACAAACAGTTAAAGTATATTAATTTATGATTTCATTAATTAATTATCATAAAAAAACTACATGTTGTAACAGTGCCCCCAGAGGTGAGAGCGATTAAGAGTTTTCTCCAGGAAAGAGAGAGTTAACTTACTGGAGCAGTGCTAAGCGACTAATTGAACCTGCAGGTGTTGAAAGCCTGTTAAAGGCACACACAGAGAGATGGGTGTGGCCCCTTGCAATTAGGCTCTGTCTGGCCTAGCAGAGTGAGGCCAGGGCCTCACACAAACTAAGAAGGATGCTTGTAGTTATCTGCCAGTGAGAGTGAAGGCAGTGTTTTGACTTTGTCTGCTGGAAGCAAAAATTGAGAGCAAACTGAGAAGTCTGCTACTAGGATTGCAAGAGCTGCAGAGAAAAATAATTTTTGCTACAAAAAGCATTTACAGAGGAGACTGTTTGCTGCAGAGGAGATGCTGCAAGGATTTTGCCACAGCAGTTATTACAGAGGTGACTGATTGGTGCTATCCCAGGGATTGGAGCAGAGGATCCTTTACAGCTGAGAGAGAGACTGGATGTAAAGGTACAGGACACTTTAAACTATTGAATATGGACTGTTCAAAGACTCTATGTTTTTACCTGAAGGCTGATATACGACTTCAGGGCTAGCGAGGGTGTTCCTGATGTTAAGCCAGTGCGTTTACGTACTGTAGATGTTTATGAAAATTTATGAAAATAAGCTATTTTTGTTTGTTTGAAAAACGTGTATTATTAAAAGAGATAAAAAGCACTTTGGGACTCGATGTGTTTATATGAAGTCACAGAAGAAACCAGTAGCCAAAGGTCACATTGCCACAATTGGTGCCAAAGGTGCGGTAGCAGGTCTTGAAGTTAAAGACAGCCCACATTTTCACCATGGAGGATGCTTTGAGAGCCTTATTGCAAGCCACAGAGAAATGGCAGATACAAGTGGAAATAGACAGAGTCCACATGAGAGAATCTGGGGGAGCACAGAAAGCTCAGCTGCAGCAAATGAGGTCTGAAAAGAACACTGTGGCTTTAAAATCAAGCAGGATTTTGAATTCAAACCTCTTCCTAAAGACGATGACCAGTAAGGATGATGTAGAAACATACATCCTGAATTTTGAAAATATTGCCACTGGGGAAGGTTGGCCTAAACAGCACTGGGCCACAGTCCTGCGTCCCTATCTCTGTGGAGAAGCTCGGAAAGCATATGTGGTTTTGCCTGAAGAAAAGGCAACAGATTATTCTATCCTGAAGGAAGAGATCCTTAACAGAATAGGAGTGAAAAGAGTACAGAGATTGCACTCCTGGGATCCAAGGGACATGCTTGTCTGCCCAAGTTTAAAAAGCAGTTTCCCTATTAAGGGAAGGCAAACCAAACCTGATGAAGAAAGAAATCAGGAGTTAGAGACCAGGTGGATGGCAGAGAGAGAGCAACAAGCCACCAAAAGAGCGTAAAAAAAGACTGCAGAGAGCACAAGAGAGACTGCAGAGAGCACAAGAGAGACTGCAGAGGGCACAAGAGAGACTGCAGAGCAGGCGATTGAGACTGCAGAGCAGGCGATCGAGACCTCTGAGACGGCGAGAGAGCCCGCTGAGACTGCTGAGATGGCAAAAGAAACTGCTGAGACGGCAAAAGAGACTGCTGAGATTGCAAAAGAAACTGCTGAGACTGCCGAGACGGCAAAAGAGACTGCCGAGATGGCAAAAGAGACTGCGGAGACTGCTGAGATGGCAAAAGAGACTGCTGAGATGGCAAAAGAGACTGCGGAGATTGCTGAGATGGCAAAAGAGACTGCTGAGATGGCAAAATAGACTGCAGACAGCACCAAACACCAAAAAGACTGCAGAGAGAGCAAGTGAGACTGCAGTCAGCACCAAAGAGACTGCAGAGAGAGCAAGTGAGTCTACTGAGAAAGTGGAGATCAAACAGATTTTTGCAGCCAGTACTTGTACTAAGCAAGAATGTCCTAATTTTGAGGAAGAAACTGAAATCCTTACTAAAGGGAAAGTTGTGAAAGATAAGAATCTGGAGACTGAGTTGGTGAAGAAGGAATCACTGTCCCGGACAGGACATATGAAGCAGATCATAGAGATGTGTCCTACTAAAATTGTAAAGTATCCAGAGATATCTCTGTCTTAGGTGCCAATAAAACAAAGTGATATGGACAAGGAGAGGCAAGAAAGGAAACCAGTCCAGCAAGAGGTAAAGATGAGCTCTATTCCAGTAGGACTGAAAAAGCCTGAAATGGAAGACAGGCAAATTGTTACTATTATGAGGGGTGTCAGGATGATGCCAGACTACATTCCTGAATGGAGGAGGAAGCCTGCATTTGAGGACTACAGAGTGTCATACAGGAAGAGGATACAGATGCCTTTTTGGGAACAGAGGAAGAGTCATCCCAAGTATAAGCTGAAAGAGTCTGTTGTGCGGGAACTGCAGCACAAGGGTAAACAGAAGAAACAAGATCTCTTCATTGATCATGCGTCTCAGAGAGAAGGAGACATTGAAGAATCCCTTAAGCAGAGAGAAGCAACTATTATAAAGAAAGACGCAGTTCCAGAAGAGACTAATGATGAGCTCCAGAACCTGTGTACCCAAGACGCTACGTTGAATGTAGAGCAATGTCTACAGGAAGTTCATAAGTAAAGCATAGAGCAGGAGAGACAGAATGGTGAAGAAAACATGGCTGAGCAGCCAAAGATATTCAGGGAGGACCTGATAGAAGACTCAGAGGAGGTTCCTAAGTTGAACATGCAGCATAAGATCCAGTACAAGCGGAGTGAACTGGATTTGCTACAAGCTAATAAGGAAAAACTGCGGCTGAAGGAAGCCGAGGAAGATGAAAAGCTGGACGCCTTGGAGGCAAAGCAAGTAGAGAAGCCACTAAAAAAAAGAAATAATACGGATGAAGGCTGAGGATGGTGAAAATAAAAGTGTTTTCCAGGAATCTAGGATTAAAGAGGCCACTAACAAATTTACTAGCCTATCTGCTGAGTGTCAGCCTGGAGTTGCTGAACAGCTGGAGATATTCCAGCAAAACCAAACGTCTGAGAGATCCTTCCTGGCAGGGATAGAGAGTCACAGACCTTGCAGGAGTGAAAGCACAGTGGTAACGAGTAGGCCTGCTGTGAACAAAAATAAAGAGGAGGAGCGGACCCAGGCTCAAGCAGCCCTGAGAGAGGACATGCTTGTGGAGCCTCTCAAGGATACTGTACCAGAAAAGAAGCAAGATGGCCATATGAAACTGATACCGTTTGGTGAAACTTCTCAGCCAACCTATTGGAGCACTTAGAACATAAAGAGACAGATTATCTGTCCTCACAAAGCATGGGCTTGGGACAGCTTGCAGGAATATGAAATACATTGTGGTGAAAAGGGGGAAGAGAAACCACCCGAGAATTTGCTGTCTCCTAGAGATGGGAATAATGACAATTATGCTGCTGATGAACCTAAAGAAAGAGAGTTGGAGACTTTGCAGAAAGGGCTGAAGAAGGGAGCTCGACAAGCTCAAAGTGTCACAGAGTTTGACCAAGAATTCTACAGATTGGTGTCCGAGAGTCGGCAACGATCTGAGCCAGACACCAGCCTATTGGAGCTACTTCGTGCTGTGAAAGAGTTGGTGAAAGAAAAAGAAGCCGAACTTCATAAGATGGAGAGGGTCCTCAGCAGTGTGAGGCAGAAGCTTCAACACCTGCAAGAGAACATTAACGGCCTCTCGGCTCAGGTCGCTGAACCCAATGTTGTTGAGCTGGGGGGAGGAATGTGTAACAGTGCCCCCAGAGGTGAGAGCGATGAAGAGTTTTTTCCAGGAAAGATAGAGTTAACTTACTGGAGCAGTGCTAAGCGACTAATTGAACCTGTAGGTGTTGTAAGCCTGTTAAAGGCACACACAGAGAGATGATGGGGGTGGTGCCCCTGCAATTAGGCTCTGTTTGGCCTTGCAGAGTGAGGCCAGGACCAGACACAAGCTAAGAAGGACACTTGTAGTAATCTGCCAGTTAAAGTGAAGGCAGTGTTTTGACTTTGTCTGCTGGAAGCAAAAATTGAGAGCAAACTGAGAAGTATGCTACTAGGATTGGAGTAGCTGCAGAGAAAGAGGATTTGTGCCACAAAGAGCATTTACAGAGGAGACTGTTTGCTGCAGAGGAGCTGCTGCAAAGCTTTTGCCACAGCAGTAATTACAGAGGTGACTGATTGGTGCTATCTCAGCGATTGGAGCAGAGGATCCATTACAGCTGAGAGAGAGACTGGATGTAAAGGTACAGGACACTTTAAACTATTGAATATGGACTGTTCAAAGACTTTATGTTTTTACCTGAAGGCCAAGAAGCGGCTTCAGGGCTAGCGAGGGTGTTCCTGATGTTAAGCCGGTACGTTTACATAGATGTTTATTTCATGTTGAAAATAAGCTATTTTTGTTTGTTTGAAAAACGTTTAATATTATTAAAAGAGATAAAAAGCACTTTGGGACTCGATGTGTTTATATGAAGTCACAGAAGAAACCAGTAGCCAAAGGTCACATTGCCACAATATACACAACAAAAACCCCACAGTAACGCAATAAACGGCAAACCCCTTCACAGCGCGCCTCACAAGAAGCACCAACAGTGCTCATAGGACACAAACTACACCAGGGGAGAGGCTTGCAATAAGCGCAAAAAGGAGATCAGCGCGTATCTTACAATGACAGCAAAAGTGCCTCTGATAACAAAAAATATACCAACCGAAAGGCTCGAGATGAGCACCAAAGGCGCTTAGCATGAGACTCGCAATGAGCGCCGAGGGTTCTCAAACGACCAAAACACTTACTGTCTGTGGCAAACAGCATTACCTGCCTTACAATTTTATTGCCCCATCATTTGACGGGCAAGTCGCTAGTTACACATAATATTCAAAGGGGAACAATAACACATACTGTAACTGGAACACAAATTAAGACAATCATTGGAACACATCCCATGTCCATTTGAAAGCCTTTGATATTAGCAAACGGATGTGATAGAGTCCCAAAAAACAGAGTTACTTGTGTGGTGTAGGGGGGCCCATCATCAGTCATGACATATCCCTTCTAAACTCGACAGTTACAATAGTCTAAACTATGAACAGTCGGTAACATACTCTTCTCTTACATTGCTCCAAAAATGGGGAGCAGACCACATACAAGGGTCTTGTGGCTGTCTCTTAATTTATCTCCTTTGTTCTAATGTCCCCAGTTAGGTAAGTTCCACTAAAGACAGATGCTGGTACTGACCGCCCAAGGATCAAGTGTGTGTTTTATTATTCTTGCTATATGAAAGATCTACAATGACTTCTTAATCAACACATTTTGATTTAAACTTAAAAACAAATCTAGAGATTAGATTTGCCAACTAAAAACCAGGTACCATTTTTCTGTTCCCCACTGCTTGATGACTGTCTCCAAGTGCCGGAGTCTCTGGGTCTAAGTGAAATACAACAGCAAACGAAGCTGCCAAAGAACCCCTTTTTTGCCATTGCTTAATTTCTATGATCTAGAAAGGGGTAATTAACCACATACACAATTCCTGTGACTCTCTATCTGAGTTAGTCCTGATGTCCCACTTAAATAATGCACCTTTCAGAATGGGTGCCAGTGCTTGCATCCTGATAATCAGGATTACATCTATTTTTATTTTTGAGAAAGGAAACCTCCTATGTTAGTGGATGAGCAATTACTGGCTAATTTGAGGGTAGGGGATATTAAGGACTCCCTTTTGACAGGCCCCCCCAAAATTGTCCCTGACTGACCTGATCTCTGCCTTAGTCTGAAAGCATCTCAATTTATTTTAATACTAACCCCACAAAGCTGCTATCATGGGCTCTGGAAATCCAATAAGCTTTTCCCTATCTGTAGATTCTTCAGGAGAACATTAGTTATTGTTTAGAATGTAGCAATTGAGCAATGGCAAAATGGGGTTCCCACAGCGTACTTTAGCAGCTTTGTTTGCTGTTGTATTTCACTTAGACCAAGAGACGCCGGCAGAACAGTCATCAATCATTGGGGAACAGTGACGGGGACCTGGTTTAAGAGACTTTAGTTGGCAAATCTCATCTCTAAATGTGGTGTTAAGGGTATAGTCAAGTGAGCTGGGTTATGAATGTATATGATAGAGGGGAATTAGTAGTGTATGATTACATTTATTTGCATGCACTATGTTTGTTTAACTTTGCATAAAAAAAATAAAAAAAAACTGTGGCAGATAATGTTTACACCCCCAGATTTGAGCTAGGCTTCTCTATGTGTTGTTGGCAGCCAGCTAGATGATGCTGGAAGGGGCTGCTACACTCCTTAGAACAACATATCCTTAAAGGACCATAAATCAACATTCAAGTAAACATTCAAGTTGTTCTTTAGACATACACCCTCTCCTTGATAAATTCTGACAAATTATAATTGCACTGAAACCAAAATTTCAGCTTCTTCTTCATATTCTACTTTGTCTTTTCGGCGAATTAACATTTATGCTTGATTTATGTTCCTGCAAGAGAGCTTGCGTCCAAGATCTCTGTGCATGTGTCTCTGTGTGTCTGTCTGGGGCTGGGGGAGGTGATGGGGCAATTCACTGGGGCTGTTGGAAGTCTCAGGGGCAATTCACTTGGGCTGAGGGAGCTAACAGGGGAAATTGACTGGGGCTGGGGGGTTAGAGGGGGAATTCACCGGGGCTGGGGGAAGTATCACCTGGGATATTATGTAGATAAAACAATCAGTGAATGATGGGACACAGACCTTGTTTTGGGTATTACAGAAATCTAAAGGAAAGAAGCAGCTCAATTCACAGACCAAAAAGATACAATGTATTATGTATGCTAATTATCACTGGGATTTTCGGGGGGTGTCAACATTGATAGAACACAGTTTGCAAATGCGAGAAATTCAGCAAACTTTAGGGTATTTAAATGTTTATTCTGGTATTTTTTCATGCAATTTTTTTTTATACACTATTTATTCTCCTCTATCAGATGCATTCATAATCCAGCTCAGGTGCATATACCTTTAAGTTTAATTCAAATGTGTTGATTAAGTAATAACAGCATTTGTCTTATAAGTAAACCTACATAACTGGGGATTTTACAATGAGGGAAATAAATTGAGAGAAGAATTCATGCAGATATTGTCATTTTAGTTTAGCCCTCCCACAAGAATCTGCATCACATATATAGTTGTGAGCAATCCGGGTTGTTGCTAATGCTTGCGGGCTTGCATAGCACGCTGTGCTGCAACTGCCGCCCTCGCGAAGCGCCTTAAGCGCTCATCCCTACAACCCAGTACGACTTAGGCAGGGAGCGCCGAAGGTGCTCACTGCGCTGGTGGAGAGGAGCGCCATAGGCACTCATCCCTACGACCCCGCACGACTTTGGCAGGAATACACAATTCACAATGCAAGACACGTAGCACTTAGAAAAAAATTGCGTGAAAATTTACGGCTCGTAACATTTGGAAAATGAAACCGCCACTTAGAGAAAAAAAAAATAAGACCCGCAAAAAATACGACCTTAACGGCTGACCCACGCACATCAAAAAACACACAAAAAAAATTTAAATACCAAAAACATCACAGACAGCACGAGTGGACAGCCAAGATGTGTGGGAGTGAGGCTGGGCGCAAATTTAAGTCCACCTAACACATACACACTCGCAGCCATTTTACAACTCTACCTTACAACTAATAACATTACCATTCTAAAATGCTACTTAACACACGGTTTAGCCTCGTGCACGCAGCCTATTTACACTGCACACTTGCCACATTGCTGACACTTACACCTCAGCTCAGCAACAGTCCAAATGTACATTGTATGCTGCAGGGAAAACAACAGCGATTGTTAGCTCTGCAGCATATTCATTCCTGGATATATTCATTAGAAAAAGGTAAAGTATATTAATGTATTATTTAATTAATTCATTAATTATTATAAAAAAAAAAAATTAAATAAAACATAAATGAGCAGAGGAGAGACTCGCTTTGCCAAAGGCGCTCAGTGGGGAGCTCACAATCAGCTCCGAGGGTGCTCAGATGAGCAAAATTATTTAAGGGGAGATGCTCGCAATGATCTTCCATTCTGCTTTGTCTGCGTGTTTTCTCCCTCTCCTCCCTGCGCTCCTTTCTTCACGCTTCTCCCTTGCTGGCTTCCTGTCTTCCCATTATTTTCCCCTTCTGCTGCCTTCTGCCGTTCTGGCCCTTCCTGACCGCTATGCAGTACCTCCACCATACTGTACTATAAACACCTCTACCTCACTCCTACACATTAAATAAACTTTTACACACCTTCTTTCTCCCTCTCATACTTGATCTATTTCTTCTCTCTTTTCTTCATCTCATTAACCCTTTATTTGCCCTTCCTCCTCTTCCACCATTTTTGCCTTCATTCATTCATTCATTCAATTTATCCAGCCCCTTAATTTTTTGGTTCTCTTGTTCTTCTCGCTTTACTTCTGCTTCCATATTCATTCACAACTCCAGCAAATTATCCACCCTTTTCTGTAATTCTGTCTCTTCATCCTCATTACTTACCACTCACATTCTACACTACATCTCCTTTCCCTCCTGACGTCGTATCTCACCTTCCTTCACCATCTTGCATGCATCAGGTTTGCCACCTGATTCAATCCACCTCACCAATCAATACTCTTGCCTTATCATTCAACCACAATGCTTTTGTCTCATGCTCTTAATGCTTCATAGTCATCCTATTGCAATCACTCTGTTATCATCATGCATATCTATCTGCCATACAAGTCAACGTCACCATACTTACGTCTCACTCGTGCCCACCAATGGCTTCATAACCCTTTCTTAACTTCTACCCCAACACGATTTCCTTCACATACATTGACAAGGACATTTCATTTCATTCAATCAAACTACTGTTGCCCATCAAGGGTCTACAGTCGCATTTCTCATACCTCAATATTTCCCATAACTTCCTCCTCACGCCTCTCATTTTGCATCTCTATCCCAGGTCGCACAGTGGCAAATACAGTCCAATTTGATGCTGAAACCATCCTTGTCCAACTTTACCACCCTTACCCACTCCACCATTACTCCTCTACTTTCCTTCACTCTTCCTTCTAACTTCAACTTCTTAATATGCTGACTTTCATTTATTTACCTTCCACACTCTTGCCTCTTGTCTCATTGTCTTCCTTTTACAAACCATACTATTGTTCAACTCCTCCTCTGAGCCTGCCTTCTACCCCAACTCTGCATGCTTTACCCTGTTCATCCATATTCACTCCTTTGCACCACTGTCCTTTCCCCTGGTCTATTGTTCCTTATCCCATTTTTTACCTAGTCCCAACACCCTCAACTTCTCTCACTTGCTCCTCCGTATCTTACACTTTTTTTAATTTCCTACCTCTTCTTCACCGGTCATACTTCACCCTGTCCCCGCACACAGCCTTACTTCGTCAATCCATTCCTCTTTGTTCACCACTTACCTCGCCATCGACTTCTGCTCCTTTCCCCCCTTTGTTCCTTCCTTTATTCTCCCAACTCACCATGTTCTCGTAGCACAATCCCACTCCGCTTCACATATCTCCACCCACTATTCATCCACTGCCACCCTCTAGGCTTGGATGCCTCACTATTTCACATGCTCATCGTACCTATCCGTAGCCTGTCAGGTTGTTTACTTATCACCACTAATACCACTGGCAATCAATGACATTTTCATTTGATACCTAAGCTTAAGTTCAACAGACCTGCCCATTCAACACACAAATAAACAATATTAGCTTTTCTCGTGCTCATCTCTCCCTACCTCGTTGCTCAAGCAACCTCCACGTTCACCTTTACTTCATTTACACCAATTTCAATTCATGAATCCTCTCTCTCTCTCTCTCAAATCCAATCACTGTTTACCTACAACCTATTCCCTATTCCTAATCACAACCTCTCATTGTAAGAATATCTGTTCGCTTCCTATCGGCCTATTGTTCATCCATATGACCAAATCCTCTCTCTTTCATCACTCCAGCTACATTCTTATGCCTCCTTTGCATTCTACACCTTCTCTTCCTGTTAATTTCTACTGACTCTACTATCTTGGACTTCTACCTCTACGCACCATATCACATAGTCTTTATGTACCAAGTTTGGTTTTCTCCTCTTGCATGCTCTCACATCCTCTCCGAGGTCCTATTTTACTCTTACCATGACTGGGCTCGCAACTGCACCACCACCTCCTGCCTTATCTCTTTACTCTACCATCTACTTCAATTACACTGGTTGTCCTAGCCCTCATTCTGTCTCTTTCAACTAACTCTAAGGTCGACACTGCTACTGGTGAAACGATTAGCATCAATCACTTATCACAACCCTTTAGTTGCTCTTCCTCTCTCAACCCACTATAGTACATGGCCTAGATCAATGACCCATGCTTTCCTATGACTTTACCACCTCTCGCACTCCATGCCATCGAACTCTCACAACACACTGAATGCTCACCCTCGTCAGAGCTATTTATGTCACTCCTCCTTTCATTTTTTCACCTTGTCCTCATTTACATTATTTCTATCCTATTCTCAGCCATTCCTCCTCACCCTATTCGCTCACAACCACAACTTCATATCAACCTATTATCTCAATCTCAGTCTCCGATCTCTGGACTCCGAAGTCTCAACCTCTGTCATACATGTAGATTACTTCTCACGCTTGCTAGGTTTACTACCACAATTTGACAATCGTCGCCCTCATTCTCTCCTTTATCATACTTGCTTGCCATATCCTCTACGTTCTCCTCAACAATCAACATCCGCCTTTTCATCAATTACGCAAACACTACCCACGACTACCAGTCACCTCTGAATCCAGAGCTACCCTCCATTTGATTAACTCTACCTGCTCATCATTTGAAAACATTGACCCATCACTCCATACCTTTCATTTTATTTCTTCATCCGCACAAACTATCAAACAATCCCTCAATCTCCCATCCAATTCCTGCTCATCTCTTAACCCCAAACCTATATTCCTCAAATCTAAACCTCTAATCACCTCTGGCTCAGGACCATCGGTCAATGATTAATAGCATTACTCTCATTACACACCAAATCCTTCATGAGCCAGACATCTCATCAAACTTCACCCAACGATCATGCACCTGAACTCCAAGCTTTGCTAATCATCACCACCAGAGCCGCACCATCACATTACTATCATTAAAACACACTTCACAAGCATCCAATTCTATCAATCTCCATTCAAGTAGTATACCAATTTCATACCTGTAAACCCTCTAAATCTTTCTCAGGCCTTACCAGTCAGCCCAGCCACCCATATCACCCGATCAATCACGGGCACCATAGCTAAACTATTATTTCCTACTCTCAGGTGATCCTTCCATACCCAGTCTTCTCTTAACATAAATTCTGAACCACATATCTCTGACCAAGGGAATTCCAATTACAGCTACATCTAACCTAACACGTCATAGCATTCTTTACAGTTGGACACTCATTCCAGCTCCTCTTTCAGTTTATCATCATCCCACCATTATAAACTATTTTCCCACTATGTAGACACCTACATTCCCTTCACACATCATTCCAACACATGCCATCTGCTCCTCCATATACCTAGTTAGCCCTATCTACCTCTACCTTCACACACTACATCAGACTAATAATCTTCAGAATAGACCTCAACTTAATTAGAACCTTAACCATCCTATCAGAACCAAAGCAGCATCATCATCCTCCTCCTTCTCACTCCACCAAAACCAGCAATACCCTGTTACCATCACATATTACCCAGTGAATGATATCACATACCCAGTTTCATCCTACCTTCATCATATGTCTGCAAACCTTACAGATACTACCGCTATACAGTACACCAATCGATTTATGGCTGACCTGGAGCAGATATTCTTCTCTACATATGTTCAAAAATCCTACAGATACTACTGCTACATAGATGATCTGATTGATTGTGCCTATACCCCCTAAAGTGCTCTATGCCTAGGATTAGGGGAAGGAACAGTTGCATGGACTAACACAGATCCTGCAGGTTTATGTGCCCAGAATAACCCCAGATATGCATTTCACTCTGGTCCTGCCTCTTGCCTTACTACTCGTTATGGGAACTCAGGACACTGTGTCACAATGGTTCCCCTATTTCTCCTCATATGGAGGGCTACATAGAAGAAACAGGTCATTACTATCCCACATAATGAAGTCTCCAAATCCCTGGAGCTAATCTTGCCCCATGTGATGATCATTTTGAATATCAAAGACAGCATATTCTAATTGGTTATGTTTGGCTCGTGGAAATGATATAAAAAGAGGTGAACTGAATGTTAAAGTTATGCTCTGTTTGGATGCACATCAGCACTATGTGTATTTCTTTCTAAAGTGAAGGCTTTCTTATTTTACTGAGCTATCACTTACCTGTATCCTGATTTCTCTGCTGGGCCCTAAAGGAAGCCAATTGTCTGCTCCTGTGTCCTGATGACTGGTGTTCCTGAGCTGAAGAAGCAGACTGGGTGCTGAGATACACAAACTCTCACAATCCAAGGGGTGTTCCTGTGGCTGAAGGCAGGAGGTTATGGGATGAACGTGGACCCCTTCCTTCTAAGTCATGACAATATGTTTTATAAATATTTTATATATTTTGAAGTAATTCTTTTTATTTTTTGTAATGTAGTTTTGTTATTTTATGTAAATTACAGTTTTTTTTATTCTGTATGTATTTTATTACTGTTGTGTATTTTTAACTTAGAGTTCTATGGGGATCCTCGAGGACCCCCATGGAACATAAGGGTTTAATCTTAGGGGTCTATATAGACCACCATAGTATATATAGACCCCCGTGGTATATATTGGGTTAATAGTTATACCATGGTTGTCTATATAGACCCCCATGGCATATAGGGTTTAACAGTCATACCATGGGGGTCTCTAATATTATTATTATTATAGTTTATTTGTAACGCGCCAACATATTCTGTAGCAAAATACATAAGTTAATTTCCAGGTAAAAACACATTTAGTATTAAAACATAGTAAAGAATGGCGGGCCCTGTCTTTGAGCTTAGAATCTGGTGTCCATAGTGCTTTCCCTAAAGCGCCATGCAAGACTGAGAACCTCCATGGCATATATGGTATCACATATCGGTATATGCCACAGAGGGCCTGTTTAACTGCTAAATATATCAACTTGTTATGGAGTATATGGGGGTCCCTAAGGTCTCACTGAATTATACATACATAGAAATGGTTCATGTGTTTAATTAATCTGGGGGCTTGTCCCTATCACCCAATTAGCAGTAATACAGATTTGAGTCACATTATTATGACTACTATTCCTACTTTTGACCTCAACAGCCCTTAGCCAGTGAAATATGGCCCATGTCGTGAGCTGACTTGGGCCCTCATTCAATTGCAATTTGTCCAATTGAATAGGGGTCAAAATAAGCACACAACATTTTTTTTTAATGAAGTTTTTAGTTAGTAAACATCTATCCAAAAGCAAGGTTTTCACTAACTAAAAACTTCTTTAAAAAAAATATGCTATGTGCTTATTTAGAGCCCTATTCAATTGTCCAAATCGCAATTGAATGAGGGCCTTGGTGGTTATATAAGGTGAAATCTAGGAATTCTGCAAATATATCAACCATCGCTGTCATGGGTAAAATGTGTGATTTATACTTGTCTGCCAGTGGAATCTACAGATGTACATATACTCTGCACACAGTCTTAACTTTAATATACATATATATCATATAATATATTAATATAAGTATAAATAGCTTTATTTCATATTTTTTTCTCTCTGTCTTGCAGGTTATTCTCTGTCTTGTATACATTGTATTGGTCCTACAGGAACCTTCTGTACAGGACAAAGCTTGCAATGTGTCTCTGAAGATTATGCCTGTGCTACCGTTCATGCAGTGACCTTAATGGGTATGTTTTTCTAAACATATGAAAACATAATCATGTTACCGTTTTATGATTCCTATTTTATTGTCCTTTTTTAGCATAAGCGTATTGATTTTCATATTGGTTGTTTAGATGGACAACTTGCTTATAAATCAAATTCCCGGGCTGTGCGGTAAGCCTTGCAGGGCTGGTTTGTCCACCACTGCCACAAGAAAATATATATTTTAACATATTTGAATAAAAAAACAGTTCATGTATGCAGTGAAAATACTGTATTTCTAGGGATTTTGGGCTGGAAAAATGCTTTCTGACATGGAATGTTTCTGGATTTCCGTAGGAATATACTATACCTATGTATCTATTTACTTTTATTTACTTAGGGTTAGGGTTAATGGGGTTAGGGTTAGGGTTAGAAGTACTAAGAAGTACTTAAAAATTGTTTGTTGTTTTAGAAATCATACAATTTTTACCTCTTTAAGACTGTCCTCTGTAGCTGATGCAGCTCATGAATACACAGGCTGTAAGGTGCAGTGTTTCAAATTAGCCTGTCAGTGACCGATCTCAAGTAGCATATTGCAGAATTTGCCACTGATTGGTTGCTATGAGAAAGTGCAACCCCTGCACTTAGATGTACACCGTCTCCATGAGCTGCAGAGGACCTATTTGTAAGATTTGAAAAAGAATAAGCACTTCTTAATAAAATAAAGTACACAAAAGAAAAAAAAAGGTACACATGTATATTAAATTCCTAGTGAAATCCAGAATCCTTCCATGTTACTTTAAATTCCTTGCTTCTATATTTATTTGGTAAAAATATTATAAGCAGTTAAATTAATGTTATCTTGTCCTATGAGATCAGCCGCCCATATTCTGGTATTTCATTATCTGGAGAAAATGGTTCAATTTGAACCATATGTTGTCATCCTAAAATTCTTGTTTTCTCTATTCTTAGGTGGAGTAGAAGTTACAAACACTATAGCAAGACAATGTGTCCCACGTAAAGGATGCGATAAAGCTGGAAGTATAAGCATTCCCCAGGGACGGGTTAAGAGCAGTACTACCTGCTGTTACAGAGAAAACTGTGAACCTCCCACCCCCTCTTGTAAGCGCAAATACTACTAATAGTAAAGGACACTGTCACCCTAAGTTTGCTTTGTCTTAAAGAACATTAACATTTGGCCATATGTTGTACTAGCTTTTTTTCTCTAAAGTAAATTAGTCCTGAGATGTTCAGCATTGTTTGTGGCCTATCATTATGCTAATGTGCTCTCTCCCTCCCTTTTCTCTCTCTCCCTCCCCTCCTTCTGCCTCCCCCACCCTTTTTCTCTCCACCTCCCTCTCCCTCCCTCTCCCCCTCTCTCTCCCCCTCCCTCTATCCCTCTCCTCCTCTATCTCTGCCTCCCTCTTTCTTTGCCTCCATCTGCCTCTCTCCCATCTTCTCTGCCCACCTTCCCTTCATCCCTCCCTCTATCTTTCGCTCTCTCTCTCTCCCTCCCTCTCCATTTACCCTATCCCTCCCTCTTCCCCCTTCTCTGCCGCACAAAGCATACACAATTTGGTCTTTCTCTTCACCTCCCTCTATGCCTACCTCTCCCTCCCTCTCTCTCCCCCTCCCTCTCTCTCTCTCCCTCCCTCTCCTCCTCCATCGCTGCCTCAATCTGTCTTTCGCTCTCTCCCTCCATCTCCATCTTCCCTATCCCTCCCTTTTCCCCCTTCTCTGCCGCACAACGCATACACAATTTGGTCCACCATAACATTTTGTTTGTGGCCTATCATTATGCTATTGTGCTCTCTCCCTCCCTTTTCCCTCCCTCTCTCTCCCCTCCCTCTGCCTCCCCCACCCTCTTTCTCTCCACCTCCCTCTCTCTCTCCCTCTCTGCCTCCTGCTAATGTGTTGTTTGTTCTTCTTAATAAGAATAAGGTAGATTATCTAACTGAATAGTAATACTGGGGGTAAGTTGTTTTGTTTGATAATGTGTTTACAAAAAGTTGTCACTAATTACCACATTAATGATCAGTATTAAAATTTCAAAGATCGGATTCAGCTGCTGCTCGTCTCCATCCCACTATAAGGTGATCAGGGGAAAGCGGCTCTGGTTGACAGGCAGTGCTAAATTATTAGGCACAAGCTTGTATCATCATTGGATGGAAAATGGCTGTGTTAAAGTGGTTTACATTACCAAAGCTGCTTTCCATTAATCTTTAGGCTGGAGCTCCACCTAGTTTTCTGATTGCAGCAGGATGTGTCAGTATAGCTTTGTACTAGATAGACATCTGCAAGGAAGTCTACTCTAGACTGTGCCACAGATCGAAAAAGATGAGTGGAGCTCCGGCCAAAAGATTTTGGGGAAAAAATACATTTATTTGACTGCTATTTCCCCCCAAAATCACAATAATCTAAATCACTCATGGAAATTGTAAGTAATTATTACTTCGGTCAGGTTCATTATGTGCCCTATGTCTACTGCCTTATTATTATTATTATTACTCTTCATATTTTCTGTAGTACTGTTTCCTAAGTACAATAGAATACAGTGGGCACAATTTGCAAACTACAAAGGTATAACCCAATTCTAAGGTAAGAAGAAATTCAAAACAAATGGGTCAACAGATACGTTGGTAGAATAGAGGTCCATACTCTGAAAACGTTACCAAGGAAATATACTAAAAGAGAAAGTGGCATACTGTAGGTAGAGTATGCAGATTGTGCCTGTTAAGGCGGATGGTGATAACCTTTTTTTTTTTTTTTTTTTTTTAAATGCATTTTTAAGCTTTTGAGGCAAGAAGATAGTCTGATGGTGCAAGGCAAGGAATTCCACTGGGTAGGTGCAGCTCTGGAAAAGTCCAGAAGTTTGTCAACAAGAGAGGAGGAAAAGGAAGATGTGCAAAGAGGGCAGTGGAGGGTTTATTTGGAGATGAGACTTTCTTTGCTAGGATCAAGATTTTAAATTATATTCTGGTGTCTATGGGAAGCCAGAGGAGTTACTGGCAGATAAGTGCTGCAGATACTGATCGCTGAGTCTGGTAGATGAATCTATTAAAGGCATTAATTATGGTCTGTGGAAAATGGGTTATGGGGAGGCCAACAAGGAGAGAGTTGTAGTAGTCATGGCGAGATATGATGAGTAAATGAATTCAAATTTTAGTTGTATCTTATGTAAGGTAGTGACATATTTTGGAAGTGTGGTTTAGGTGAAGATATTATTTGGTTATTGGTTGTATGTGAGAAGTGAAAGCAAGAGCAGAGTCCAATAGAGCACCAAGACAGCAAGCTTGTGAGGTGGGAGTGATGATGGCATTGTTAATAGTGAGGGAACTTTGAAGAGTGAGGTAGTAGAAGGGGGGGGAGATTATGAGCCCAGTTTTTGAATTTGAGTTGATGGGCAGGCATTCGTTAAGGTACATGGAAAGTTTCTGGAATATAATATACCTATGTATTTCTATATTTGTGTGTATTTTGTTTTATTAAGAAGTGCTTAAAAGCTCTTCCTAAAATCGTGCAAATAGTTTCTAACTGGTGTACCCCTCTGTAGATAATGAAGACAGTGCACTTCTAAGCACAGGGGTTGCCCAGTCTCATAACAAGTAATCAGTGGCAAGATTCTGCAAAACGCTCCTTAGAGAGAGGTCAATAACAGGCTAATTTGTAACACTGCACTTCACAGTCTCTATATTCATGAGCTGCATGAACTACAGAGGGCAAACCAAACATGTAAAACTTGTATGGTTTTATGCAAAAAACAGAGCTTTTAAGCACTTCTTAATAAAAAAAAAGTACATAAAAGTAAATAGATACATATGCATTTTATATTCCTAGTGAGGGGGTATGGCTGGTGCTGATATATAGATAAGAATGTCTACAGATGATATTCATATTCAAAAGTTTGTATTAGGATCCAAGGGAGGACGTATAAATGGAGAAGAGAAGGGACCTAGGACTGAACCTTGGGATATGGCAACAGTAAGTGGAAGTGTGGAAGAAGAAGTACCAGAGAATGAGGCACTAAATGTTTGATTTACTAGGAAGGATATAAACTATGAGAGAGCTGTGCCACAGATGCCAAGGGAGTGGACATGTTGGAGAAGAAGATGTTCACCTGAATTGAAGACAACAGAGAAATGCATGAGAATTAGGATAGATAAGTGACCTTTTGACTTGGCAGTGAGCAGGTCATTGTGACTTTTGTGAGGACTGTCTCTGTGGAGTGATAGGGCTTGAAGCCAGAATGGAAGGGTCTTGTAGTGAGTTAGAGGAAAGGAAATGGATTAGGTGTTTGTAGATGAGTCACTCAAGTTGTTTTGAAGTGAAGTAGAGAGAGAGATAGTTGGATGCAGAAGCTGGGTTTCTCTATGATGGGTGTAATTAAGGCATGTTTTATGGATTCTGTCAACTTGCCGGTGTTCATGGGGAGTTTGAAGAGATGTGTGATGTAAAGTTGGGAGTACTGTGGTAAAGAGGCGCGGAAATAGCTGTGATGGAATAAGTGGGAAAGTTGTAAGGTGAAATGTTGATAGAAGACCAGAGTCAGAGTCAAAGGATGTCATTGTGCATGTAGGATTGGAGAGGGGCAAAGGTGGGTTGTTATTGGTTTGTTGAGAGGAGTGTGTGTGTGTAAGCCAAGATGAGAGAAGAGTTTGGTCTAAATATTTCCAATTCTATTATTAGAGTGGCTGGCTAAGTCTTCTGATTTGAGAAAGGGTAGGAGGTGTGATGTTGTATGCAGAGGACAAAGTTGATATTAATGAAGAAAAGTAGTGTTTAGTAGATAGTGGGCAGATAAATTGGAGCATTGTGCATTTGAATAATGACAACAATATTACAATGTCCAGAAAAATGATTTTTTTTTAGACAAAACAATTTATAGACAAATATACACCTTGTGCAGAACAGTGTTTATTGAAACAAAAGCAAACCAAGAATGAGCAACTGTATGTATCAACATATGTGAAAACTATCTATTCTCAGATAGATCATAAAGTTGGTGAGAGGTTTATCAAAATCCTTTTTTTAAATTGGGTAATAATCTAATACCAGAATATTCTACATTCAGGTAGATCAATATAGAAATCAATAAGAAATATATACAATAGCTCACAAAAGTGAGTACACCCCTCACATATTTGTAAACATTTTTTATATCTTATTATGTGACAACACTGGAGAAATGACACTCTCAATGTAAAGTAGTAAGTGTACAGCCTGTATAACAGTGTAAATGTGCAGTCTCTTCAAAATAACTCAACACACAGCCATTAATGTCTAAACCTTTGGCAACAAAAGCGAGTACACCCCTAAGTGGAAATGTCCAAAATGGGCCCAAAGTGTCAATATTTTGTGTGGACACCATTATTTTCCAGCACTGCCTTAACCCTCAGGGGCATGAAGTTCACCAGAGCTTCACAGGTTGTCACTGGAGTCCTCTTCCTCTCCTCCATGATGACATCACGGAGCAGGTGGATGTTAGAGACCTTGCACTCCCCCACCTTCCATTTGAGGGTGCCCCACAGATGCTCAATATGGTTTAGGTCTGGTGACATGCTTAGCCAGTCCATCACCTTTACCTTCAGCTTCTTTAGCAAGGCAGTGGTCGTCTTTGGAGTCTTTATCATGTTGGAAAACTGCCCTGCGGCCCAGTCTCCGAAGGGAGGGGGTCATGCTCTGCTTCAGTATGTCACAGTACATGTTGGCATTCATGGTTCTCTCAATGAACTGTAGCTCCCCAGTGCTGGCAGCACTCATGCAGGCCCAGACCAAACATATATACACATACGACTATATATTTTCTATAATATGTTGTGTTGATTCCCCCTATATGCGTTTACCTGCTGATGTCAGATGCTGCCTCCACTCTCTCTGCATCGCTGTTTACATTCAAACTGATGGTTTTGTCTCATATGAGTGTTTTTGTGCTCTTTGTGCCTTATCCGTTTATCTGTCATTTAGGGATTATTTCAACAACCTTTCCTCAGTATAGATGTATACTTTTGGTGGTGGGAGTGTCATGGTCTGGGCCTACATGAGTGCTGCCGGCACTGAGGAGCTATGGTTCATTGAGGGAACCATGAATGCCAACATGTATTGTGACATACTGAAGCAGAGCATGGTCCCCTCCATTCCGAGACTGGACCGCAGGGCAGTAATTCAACTTGATAATGACCCCAAAAATAATCCAGCACGAACACTGCCTTGCTAAAAAAGCTGGAGGTAAAGGTGATGGACTGGCCAAGCATGTCACCAGAGCTAACCACTATTGAGTATCTGTGTGGCATCCTCAAACGGATGGTGGGGGAGTGCAAGGTCTCTAACATCCACCAGCTCCGTGATGTCATTATGGAGGAGTGAGAGGACTCCAGTGGCAACCTGTGAAGCTCTGGGGAACTTCATGCCCCTGAAGGTTAAGGCAGTACTGGAAAATAATGGTGTCCACACACAATATTGACACTTTTGGACCCAATTTGGAAATTTCCACTTAGAGGTGTGCTCACTTTTGTTGCCCACGGTTTAGACATTAATGGCTGTGTGTTGAGTTATTTTGAGGGGACAGCACATTTACACTGTTATACAGGCTGTACACTTACTACTTTACCTTGTAGCAGAGTGCCATTTCTTCAGTGTTGTCACATGAAAAGATATAATAAAATATTTACAAAAATGTGAGGGGTGCACTCAGTTTTGTGAGATACTGTAGAATCTTATCAACATTGGTTAACAATCATTCTATTCCATAGAATAAATTGGTATTAATATTCAGTGATATGGCATATTACTCTATGAAAACAATAAATAGCAAAAAGCATGTATAAAAGCCTATGTGGCAGTCAGAATAGAATATTTACTGAAATAATATAAAACTACTTGGGTTATAATGTAGCTAAATATAATTTTTATATAGGAATTAGATTGTACCATAAAGAATTTTATAACATAATTGGTTCAGCCTAATTTAGGCTAGGTAATTCCCTTTGGTCTTCTTTTTAGTAAGAATTTGTAGTAAAGATGGTAACCATGGATAATCACAGAGGAAAAAAAATAGAGGGCAGATGTTTATGTCATAGAGCTACAAACCGGGCCTGAGCCTCCCTTTGTTCTAAAAGACAAACTCTTTCCTTTTCACCCACTCCCAATCACCAGACTTTTTTTCAACCAATTGCATTAGCCTTCTGCCATGTCTGTATACACATGCAAAATTAAGATATGTCAATACAATGGTGTATTGAGGTTATTAATGTATGCTAGGGGATAATTCGCTCCATGGTCCAACTATAAAACAATATGGAATATTTGTGTGACCTTATATGTGACCACTAGAGCCAACTTAATGTATATGTTTGAATAGACTATTGTCCGTTATCTACACCTGCATTGATAACGCTTGGCTAGAACAATGATGAGTTGAATCAATGTCTGAGCATATGTATCATCTTTTTGAGACAGTTTTATGTTCCTTTTCAAGGTTTTCTCAGTTACCTGATACTATTTGGCACTATATTTGTGTATGAGACCAACATGATTAACCCTTCATATAATAAATGGCTAGACAGCATGGATATATATATCTGTATGGTAACAAGAAAACCAACAGACAATCAAATAAAGTAGACGGTATATTCAGTATATGATCTTTTTATCTACAAGTGTCAAGACAGGAGTGCAGAATAAACGTGTATTGGAGAAAGTCTGCAGAAATGTTAGATTCCCTTCAGAGTCACTCATTAGTGTGTGAGCACTTTGCAGAGCGTCTGTGGCTGTAGATTGTGAGCCTACATATTTTCTGCATTATGGTTTGGTGATTCTTGGGTGGACACAACAGTTCCGACATTACTATTGACAAGCATCTATGCTATCACCTTGGTGACACCATGCACGCTAGTTCTGCTACCTATTTAGGGTTCCAGCAACTGAGCAACATTGCTCAGTTATGTTGGCTCCATCCTGTATCAATGCTTTATTTCAATTATGCTAATTACCCATTGTGGTCTTTGGCTTCTGTTTATCCAACTTATGTTTCCCTAACCTCTGGCTTGTTTTTGTGACCACCTCTTGTCTGCTGCCTGCCCAAACTCTTGGACCATTTATAATTTTTTTCATGCCTCTGGCACTATTGAACTTTGTTTTAATCCTACCTTGCTACCAGGCTCCATATTGTTCCCTTGCTGTCACATACACTTTTATAACCACTGCTTGCTGTAGTTTAACTTATTGGCACAGTCATAACCATTATTCACTGCATTAAAGTGCACAAGTATTACATTAATTACTATTGTGATATTAAAGCATTATTTTTAGGTGATTGGTATTTTCACATTAGTTTCATACTACATTGCTTTACCCTCGATATGTATGTACATATCTAATTTTAAATGACAACTATATTTGTTTTGCTGATTTATTTTTATTGTTATTTTCTCTTTAATACAAGTTCCACAAGATAGAACTGGGAAAAATGGAGTGGTCTGCAAAAGCTGCATGAGTACTGAGTCTAACTCGTGCCCCAATACTATGGAATGCGTTGGCAATGAAAACAAATGTATCCTCCAGACTACAGTTATCTCAGGTAATTTCTTTAATGCTGTCTATCAAACATATTAGTGTAACTTCAAAACACTTTTCACTAATTTATTATGATAATATATATTGAGATTTTTAGATTTTTTGTATTGATAATGTTAGAATTCAACAAATACCATATTTTTGCCTATTTATATACATAAATTGATTGTTAAAGGGACAGAGAACTTCCACTGGATGTAATAACTATCAGATGGATGGTTGAAAACATATATAGGAATTATTTTTTTCATTTTTTAAAATTTCTACTTAATTGATAGATTTTTTTTATATTAATATCTGCATGAGAAGAAAGTGTACACTTTGGCATTCGTATAATCCTGACATGAAAGAAAAAAAGACAAGCATGCATAAAATAATAAAATCAGTTTTATTTATGGAAAAAATAAAATCAATTAACAATTCACTAATTACAAGAATCAGAAAATATCTAAAACGGTTGACGCTCTAAGGCCTCCATTCCATGGGTCTCATAAGAAAAGATCAGAGTGAAGATCACACATAAATAACTACCAGGCTATTATATCATACGTAAATCTAACCTCCAAGAAATTACATCAAAGTCCTTGAAATGTCCCTAATATCATAAGCACCGTGTACCTGTGCCATAACCATTTTACAAATCCCACATTCCTCTCGTAACAAAATTTAATTTCACAGAAGTCTCTCCCAGTGTCTAAAGTTTTAAAATTGCCCAAGGGTATATTCAACCACCTAAAGGCACAAAAAAAAAACGCCTTTGAGAAGCCTGGGTGTCTCAAATCCATTGCTATGAAGAAGCTATCACCTTGTGTCAGATTAGAGGCTTGATTGCTGCCATTTTACACATACCTACTATGAGCCAGACAGGGGATGCCCTCTTAATACCTGCTACCCCCTATGAGCCTTTGTATTTTCTGGGATTCCCCTTAATACCCACTACCCCTATAAACTGGGTATCCCCCATGATTCCCCCTTAATACCTGCTACCCCATATGGGTTTTCCCCAACTAAAGTATAACTATGGGATTCCTTATGGATGCCCATGTCATCAATTATTAACCCATTACCATGGGGGTCCCTATAGAACCCCAAGTAAACAAACCCTGATTTTCTCTCTGCATCACTTAGCTGAGTTCTTGCAGGGAACTTAGCATGGTCATGTTCTGCCATACAACAATCTAGAACAGACCACACTCACACATGTCAACATATTCCTGTTATTGCCACACATAGCAACTCATTGGCTGTTTTCACCAAGCATCCATCCTCATTATATATGTAACTGCTAGTGTGAGGTATTCAATGGCTAAACAATAAATGGTTGTGTGAAACAGCTTTGTCATCACATATAATAGTTGTCAAACTGCGAGTCGTAGTAACTCTTTGCGAGATCGCAAAGCGAGCTTTCAAGAACTGCGTCCCTCGCTTCAGCTGCAACGAGCCTAACCGGGACTTTGAAAAAAAAAACACCCAGCGCGGCTTAGAACAAAAAATATACGACCCGCTGGAATGAGAATAACGCGGAATGAGGAAATACGGACTTATACACAAAAAAAATACGACCTTTGGGACTTAGAAAAATAAAAAATACGAGTTCACAAAAATATGAAGTTAACGGCCGAAATGCGTACATCAAAAAACAACAAAAACACTTAAATATATAAACAAAACATAACAAAATCATCATACACAGCATGGGGAGCAAGCCAGGATGTCTGGAGGTGAGGTTGCACGCAAATGAAAGTCAAATTTAAGGATTTTTGACAATTGAAAATCGGCTAAGCGAGAAAAAAAATGGCGGCCGTCAAAAATGAAAACGAGGCAGGCCCCCAGGCATGTACGAGTTAGCCAGGAACGTAGCACATAGAAAATATACCATTAACAAACGGTTTGGCCTCGCGCACGCAGCCTTTTTACACTGCATACTCAGATGATCAACAGTCCAACTGTACATTTTCAGATGCAGGAAAATTAAAATAGATAGTTAGCTCTTCAGGATATTGATTGCTGCATATTAAATATAAATAGGTAAAGTATATTAATTTATTAATTCTTATTAATTTATTAATTCACTGTACTCAATTTTTTTTTCCATTTTACACTGTACTTATATATCTGTCTTCGCGATCAGCACCAAAGGTGATCGTTGCAAAGCCGGAAAATTGAAGGCGCTCATTGCAAAACCCTGCGATGAACGCCAAAGGCGCTCAGTAGAGGCTCGCAATGAGCGCTGAAGGTCCACAGAGGAGCAAAAGACTTTCATTGTGTGGCAAACAGCATTGCCATGGCTTAAAATGTTATTGCCCCATAATTTTTGACGGGCAAGTCGCTAGTCACTAATATAGTTGTTGTATGTGTGTAACGCTGGCAAAATTACGAGTTGTGCATGCCCGCAGCGTAATGCTTGGCTCGCATTGCGCGGCGAAAGGAGAGGGAGGGAGGGAGAGAGAAGGAGAGGGACGGAGGGAGAGAGAAGACGGAGGGAGAGAGAAGGAGAGAAGGAGAGAGAAGGAAGGAGGGGAGAGAGAGTGAGAAGGAGAGGGAGAAGGAGAGAGAGAGAGAAGAAGGGATGGAGACCTAGAAGGAGGGAGGGAGAGAGAGAGAGAAGGAGAGAGAGAGGGCATACAGAGAGAGAGAGTGAGAGAGAGGGTGCACAGAGAGAGAGTGAGAAAGAGGGGGCAGAGAGAGACAGGGTACACAGAGAGAGGGAACACAAACAGACAGAAGAGTGACTAGTTTCATATGACATTTTGGGATCTATAATCTCGTTATTATCCCTTATTTACAGTGCCTTGTAAATTCACCCCCCTTGTCAATTTTTGTATTTTGTTGCCTCACAACCTAGAATTAACATGGATTGTTTGAGGATTTGCATCATTTAATTTACAGAACATGCCCACAACTTTGAAGATTTTTTATTTTATTTTTTTATTGTGAAGCAAACAACAAATAGGACAAAACAACATAAATAGTCAACGTGCATAACTATTCACCCCCCTAAAGTCAATACTTTGTAGAGACACCTTTTCCGACAATTACAGCTCCAAGACGCTTTGGATAAGTCTCTATGAGCTTTCCACATCTTACCACTGGGATTTTTGCACATTCCTCCTTGCAAAACTGCTCCAGCTCCTTCAAGTTGGATGGTTTGCGCTTGTGAACAGCAATCTTTAAGACTGACCACAGATTTTCTATTGGATTGAGGTCTGGGCTTTGACTAGGCCATTCCAACACATTTACATGTTTCCCCTTAAACCACTCAAGTGTTGCTTTAGCAGTGTGTTTGGGGTCATTGTCCTGCTGGAAGGCGAACCTCCGCCCTAGTTTCAAATCATGCACAGAGTGGTACACGTTTTGCTCAAGAATATCCCTGTATTTAGCACCATCCATCCTTCCCTCAACTCTGACCAGTTTCCCAGGCCCGGCTGCTGAAAAATATCCCCACAGCATGATGCTGCCACCACCATGTTTCACTGTGGGGATGGTGTTCTTTGGGTGATGTGATGTGTTGGGTTTGCGCCAGACATAGTGTTTTCTTTGATGGCCGAAAAGTTCAATTTTAGTCTCATCAGATCAGAGCATCCTCCTCCATACATTTTGGGAGTCTCCCACATGCCTTTTCGCAAACTCAAAATGTGCCATTTTGTTTTTTGCTGAAAGTAATGCCTTCCTTCTGGCCACTCTGCCATAAAGTCCAACTCTAGGGAGCGTACAGCTTATTGTCGTCCTATGTACAGATACTCCAGTCTCTGCTGTGGAACTCTGCAGCTCCTCCAGGGTTACCTGAGGTCTCGGTGCTGCCTCTCTGATTAAGGCCCTTCTTGCCTGGTCCGGGAGTTTTGGTGGGCGGCCGTCTCTTGGCAGGTTTGCTGTTGTGCCATGGTATTTCCATTTGGTTATGATAGATTTGATAGTGCTCCTGGGGATCATCAAATATTTGGATATTTTTTTATAACCTAACCCTGACTTGTACTTCTCAACAACATTGTCCCTTACTTGTTTAGAGAGTTCCTTGGTCTTCATGGCAGTGTTTGGTTAGTGGTGCCTCTTGCTTAGGTGTTGCAGCCTCTGGGGCCTTTGAAAAAAAAGATGTGTATATGTAATGACAGATCATGTGACACTTAGATTGCACACATGTGGACATCATTTCACTAATTATGTGACTTCTGAAGGTAATTTGTTGCATCAGAGCTTTTTATGGGCTTCATAGCAAAGGGGGTGAATACATACGCACATGCCAGTGTTCTGTTTTCTCTTTCTAAAAAATAGTTTTATGTATATATTTTTCTCATTTCACTTCACCAACTTCTAAGGCTGTAATGTAACAAAATTGGTTCAAATTTACTGTATAAAGCGCCAACATATTCTGCAGCTCAATACAGGGGTACAAGTATAAACAATAAAACCACAATGAAAAATAATGGAAGACCCTATCTCTTTGTCTGGCAAGGTCTGAAATAAACACATAAAATCTCCTATGATACATAATTCAGGGTTTGGCATTGCATTACATTAAGCTATCATATTTTACTTCGCTCGTTACCTACTTATCATATCAAGGGGTACTATAAAAACTGAAAGTACCACTGTGGTCAGTTTTTTCTATATCATTTTTAATAAACTTTTATATGTTATAATTCTTTGTCATGGTCATCTAATTATTTACTGACCATGCTTCTTGCAACTTCTGTCTCAATATAGTGTGCCTTTGGAAACAAATGAGCATTATATTAGAACCAATGAGAGCACTGGCAATCATAGATGCCAGATTTGTATTCTGAAGCTATAAACTTTCTGTTGATTCATGCTTTTGTCAGGAATAGATTGTTTAATGCAAAACTGTGGACTCCATGGTAGAATAATTTTACATTATGTTATTTTACATTTGTAAAATCATATTGCCTTTTTTAAAGTGTAATTCTTCAAAAAAGGATGCATTAAATGTATAACCACATCAAAATGACAAGTGCCCCTTACAAATAATTTTCTGATAGTCCAATTCCTCAATCTCAGATTCAGATTATTCAGGGTCACAACATTAATGGCCAAAATGAGACATCTGACATCTGAGGATATCTGGTCATTATGTTTTGAGTCACATTAGATGACTCAATTTATATAACATTATTTGGTAGTCGTTTAAATCCGTCTCTTTTTGTTATATTGGGTGTTGCTGTGCCGGATTGGTTCACGCCATACAGCTGTACACATCTCATTACTGATGCGTTCCCTCAAGAGTAATTTACGGAATCGAGATGCATTGATTTATACTTCCCTTTCATCACTTAAAGGGCCAGAGTATTTGCTTTTCAAGTTAAATCTATTTTTTTTTTGTTCACCATTAAGTGACATTATAAATAAAGGTGCAAACTAGCGCAAAGAAAGGCCTCAGCTAGAAAAAATAATAAAAAAATACAGCGACCCCACTGCTGGTCTCCTCTCCCACACTGATGTCCAGAAGACAAACATGGTCATCATAGATTGTATTAATGATAGATACTAGATTATTTGGAGCACGCTCAGTTGGGAGGGGTGGGTTATTCTCATGGTAATCTGAGCTGCATCAATAATGTAATCTACAGTATTGGTCTGAATATAAGCCGCACCCGTAAAGTGCAAGGGGAAAAAATAGAAAAAAGATAGTACTCAAATATAAGCCGCACCCGTAAAATTGGAGAGAAAAAGACTCTCAAAGTGATCCGCCATTGCAAGAAACAGGCTTTTTTTGCAGGTTACAGGCTTTACAGGATGTTAGAATCACTAAAACCGTAAATCGCTATTCAATACCGCAGTCTAAAGAACCAAAATCGGCACCCTTAACTCGCAATCGCGCAAATCGGCAGTAATTTTGCATTCGCGAATAGAAGTCGCACGCGTTACAAGCAAAGTTCGCAAATCGGCAATGATTTTTTGAAGGTCGCTAATATAAGTCGCACCCGTAACTCGCAAGCTCAAAAATCGGAAAAAAGGTGCGGCTTATATTCGGACCAATACGGTTAAATGATTCTCTTTCGGACAACAGTGTTTTCCAGCAAAGGAGGGAGGCGCGAGAGGAGTGTAGCATCGACCATTATCGAGGGGAACTGTTGCTAAATTATATTTTCCTGCTAAAGCTTTTATTTGCTGCTGTTTGTTAATGGTGAAATAAAAACACTGTAGATTTAACTTTTAAAAGTGCTTACACTGCCTGTTAAAGTATATTGTCCAGAACTGTCTTTTTTTTTCATTTGGTTGCAATTAGTTAATTAACTACTAATTTCTTTGCGTAGTTTATTATACATATTACATAAACAAACAAAACAAATAAGTCAGAGGTGCTCATCAGAGAACAAACTAACCTTAATAGGTTGGTTCTATGGACATTATAATCCACTCTGAGAGCAACCTCTTTTAGCTCACTTGTGCCCTTCACAGGGAGAAATATCCTGACATATATCAGTCTGGTCCCACTCAAAAGAATGACCCAGCCCCAAAATACCAGGCAATTCTACCCTGAACAGGAGAAACAGAAAACCCAAAACGCGTTTCGGCCTTTATGGGCCTCGTCGGTGAAGTGCAGCTGAACTCCCTAAGGCACAGTGAGCAAGGGGTCCATGTCTGGAGTCCCCTATCACCCTTAGGGAGTCTAAACCCTAAGGGTCATTTGCATAAACGAAACAAATAAGCCAGAGGTGCTCATCAGAGAACAAACTAACCTTAATAGGTTAGTTCTATGGCCATGATAAGCCACTCTGAGAGCATCCACTTTTAGCTCACTTGTGCCCTTCACAGGGAGAAATATCCTGTAGTATATCAGTCTGGCCCCACTCAAAAGAGTGACCCATCCCTAAAATACCAGGCAATTCTACCCAGAACAGGAGAAACAGCAAACTCAGACGCGTTTCAGCCTTCATTGGGCCTCGTCAGTGAGGTGCAGCTGAGCTCTCTAAGGCACAGTGAGCAAGGGGTCCACGTCTGGAGTCCCCTATACCTCTTAAGGAGACTTAACGCTAAGGGTAATTTGCATAAACAAAACCACTAATTACACAGGTGTGCTAAACCTAAACAATGTATTTTTCTCTTTCTTTTTAAGCAAATGGAGAGATTATGTGTCCGGGATACCACACTGCAGAAAAAAAAGTTGAATTGGGGCTCATGAAGTAACTTTTTGTTTTTCTATTTTAGGAGAAAAATCCGCCAAATCATTTGTACGTGGTTGTGCAGCCCCATCAATGTGCGAAGTTTCTAAACAGGAAACAGAAATTTTACACCAAAAAATCTATGTCGAAACTACATGTACCGACGGAAGTGCCAGCCTCCACCACAACCTGGCTCTGATGTTTTTTGCTTCAATCTTTATTTGCAAACTCATATTTTAAGTTCATGTGCCAGTTACTTGTGAGAAATATGCAAAAATAAATAAATAAGCACTGTGTATACACGTTTTATGCCCTATTTGGTTTGTGTATTGTATTTACACATATGCGCTTAGCAAGGAGAATTTTTTTCTACAATAATGTATTAATATCCAAAAAGTATTTATATATTAGCTTCCCATTTATAATTGTATGCAAATGTTTACCCAACAAATACTTAGTGAAATAAAGCATCTCTAATGCCAGAGCTTTTTGCAGAATAATTTTTAATAAGTATCAAGAATTTGAGTCCATTTAAATTAATAAAGGTCAACTCTTATGTAATAAATAATAATAAAAAAATGCATTTACACGAGGACCAATATTTTGCATTATCATTGTGTACCAATAGTTTTTTTTTTAAAGAAAATATGCTTTGGTTTAATAGCAGCAACAAGGATATAAGTACAACCAGATGCAAGTAGTCTTCTAACTTCTTACCGTCAATACTTATAGCATTTGCATTATAGTCAATGGAACTGGGTCATTCCCACTGTGGGCCTCATTCAATTGAGATTTGGCCAATTGAATAAGGCTCTATATAAGCAAATAGCATTTTTTTTTTTACAGAAGTGTTTAGTTAGTAAAAACTTTGCTTTTGGCTAGAAGTTCACAAACTAAAACGATCTGGTAAAAAAATATGCTGTGTGCTTATATAGAGCCCTATTCAATTGGCGGAATCGCAATTGAATGAGGCCCCGTGCATTTAGATGCTTCCTGATTGCTTCCCAACCATTTTATTTGAACCATTATATTAGCACCCAAAATGGTAGACCCCACATGAGGATAACTGCATATTAAATAAATTCGAGGTGGCATTATTTTATTTTGCATTCTTACAATATTTTCCATATTTTTAAGTGTATTTTTCCAATTTTTCCAAACATATATGACCACTGTGCTTCAATATTAGTATGTTTTCCATACATTAGTAGTTAACTTATACAGTTGATGCTAGTTGGGCCCAGTATAAAAGGTCCATATAGAAAAATATTCATGAGTGTTTAAAATAAATAGGTGTTTGTATTATATTTTGTCTTATGTTGAATACAATTTTAAAATCTCCACAGTGTGAGTTTGTCTTCATTTTGTCTGCAATTATAATCGTTATAGAGCAGGACATTGTATAGAATATATCGGGATATTAGGTAATGTGCAGAAGAATGCTGTTGTTTTTTTTTTATTGTTTTTTTTTCATTTTTGCTTATTCTGTGAAAATACCGTTTGGCCTTTTCTCTATGACTTATTTTCCAATTAATATACTGTAAAAATTGTCAGGAACACTTGAACAGAATTCTGATCCTTCAGGGCTAAGAGTGTTTAAGGATTTATTAATAAAATAAGAAAACAGGTAATTAACAAAAGGGCAAAGCTTTGGCCTATGTAGCCTTAATTAATGAAACCTATACATCATCACATGTCACAGAGTGCATGTGGCAGGGGGCAGATACATACATGAATAAGAGTTCATACAGGTCCAGGTGCTGGAACAAGAGCTCAACCAGGATTAGGTGCTAGGACAAGAGATAGACAAGAATTAGATGCTGTAAAAAGAACACACGCGCTGGGACAAGAGCTCATGCTGGTTTAGACAGCTGAATCACAGATATAGTGCAGGTCCGCTGAAGCTTACAGTTAAAGGCATATGAAAGTGAGCTGGGTTATTAATGCATCTCATAGGGGAGAATTTATAGTGTCTGAAAAAAACTGTGTGCATGAAAAAAAATAAAAAATAAACAGTTAAAGCATTACTTTGAAGTTTGCTGAATTTCTTGCTTTTGCAAACAGTTTTCTATGAATGTTGACACCCCCTGAAATTCCCAGGGCAAATTAGCATTACTAATACATTGTATCTCTTTGGACTGGGGATTGTGCAGGCAGCTTTCCTTTATATTTCTGTAATACCCAGAACAAGGTCTGTGTCTCTTCATTCACTGATCAATTCACCTGGGCTAGGGGAGCCGGTGGGTGGCAATTCACTGGGGCTGTGGGAGGGCACAGGGCAATTCACTGGGGCAGGGGAAGGTGATGGGGCCATTCACTGGGATAGGGGAGGTCATGAGGCAATTCACTGAATTGCCCCAGCACCAGTCAATTGCGTTGTGACCTCCCCCTGCCCCTGTGAATTGCCCCATCACCTCCTCTAGCCCCAGAGAATTGCCCCATGACCTCCCGCAGCCCCAGTGAATTGCCCTTGTTACCTCCCCCATCCCCAGTGAATTTCCCCATTACATGTCCCTGCCACAATGAATTGCCTCATGACCTCCCCAGCCTGGTTAATTGTCCCCATTACCTCCCCCGGCGGCAGTGAATTGCCTCATCACCTGCCCCAGCTGCACTGAATTATCCCCAGCCCTAGTGAATTGCCCCATCACCTGCCTCAGCCCCAGTGAATTTCCCAGTGACCTCCCCTAGCCCCAGTGAATTGCCCCATCACCTGCCCCAGAACCAGTCAATTGCCCCATGACCTCCTCCAGCTGCAGTGAATTGCCCTGATCACCAGCCCCAGTGAATTGCCCTCCAGTCCCAGTGAATTGCCCCATCACCTGCACCAGTGAATTGCCCTCCAGCCCCAGTGAATTGCCCCATGACCTCCTCCAGCCCCAGTGAATTCCCCCACCACCTGCCTCAGCTCCAGTGAATTGCCCCATTACCTGCAAAAGCCCCAGTGAATTACCTCATGACCTCCCCTGGCCCCAGTGTATTGCCCCATCACCTGCCCCAGCCCCACTGAATTATCCCCAGCCCTAGTGAATTGCCCCATCACCTGCCTCAGCCCAGTGAATTTCCCAGTGACCTCCCCCAGCCCAAGTGAATTGCCCCATCACCTGCCCCAGAACCAGTCAATTGCCCCATGACCTCCTCCAGCTGCAGTGAATTGCCCCATCACCTGCCCCAGCACTAGTCAATTGCCCCGTGACCTCCTCCAGCCCCAGTGAATTGCCCTCATCACCAGCCCGAGTGAATTGCCCTCCAGCCCCAGTGAATTGCCCCATCACCTGCACCAGTGAATTGCCCTCCAGCCCCAGTGAATTGCCCCATGACCTCCCCCAGCCGCAGTGAATTCCCCCATCACCTGCCCCAGCTCCAGTGAAATGACCCCATCACCTGAAAAAGCCCCACTGAATTACCTCATGACCTCCCCTGGCCCCAATGTATTGCCCCATCACCTGCCAGAGCCCCAGTGCATTGCCAGGTGTCCTCCCCCAGTGAATTGACCCATCACCTTCCCCAGCCCCAGTGAAATTGCCCCTGTGACCTCCCCCAGCCCTAGCAAATTGCCCCATCACCTCCACCAGCCCCAGTGAATTGCCCCCCATCACCTCCCCCAGCCCCGGTGAATTCCCCCAGAACCAGTCATTTGCCCCGTGACCTCCCCCAGCCCCAGTGAATTGCCTCATCACCTGCCCCAGCCCCTCCAACCCCAGTGAATTGCCCTGTGACCTCCCCAGCCCTAGTGAATTAACCTATCATCTGCCTGAACCCCAGTCAATTGCCCAGTGACCTCGCCCAGCCCCAGTGAATTGCCCTGTGATTTTCCCAGCCCCAGTGAATTGCCCTCCAGCCCCAGTGAATTGCCCTGTGATTTTCCCAGCCCTAGTGAATTGACCTATCACCTGCCCAAGCCCCCGTCAATGGCCTGTGACCTCCCCCAGCCCCAGTGAATTACCCTCATCACTTGTCCCAGCCCCAGTGAATTGCCCTCCAGCCCCAGTAATTGCCCTGTGACAGCACTAGAGAATTGACCTATCACCTGCCCCAGCCCTAGTGAATCGCCTTTTGGTCTCCCCCAGCCCCAGTGAATTGCCCCATCACCTGCCCCTGCCCCAGTGAATTACCCTTTTCCTCCGCCTGCCCCTGTGAATTGCCCCATCACCTCCTCCAGCCCAAGTGAATTGCCCTCTAGCCCCAGTGAATTGCCCTGTGACCTCCCCAGCCCTAGTGAATTGACCAATCACCTGCCCCAGTCCCAGTGAATTGCCCTGTGACCTCCTCCAACCCAGTGAATTGCCCTGTGACCTCCCCAGCCCTAGTGAATTCACCTATCACCTGCCTGAACCCCAGTCTATTGCCCCGTGACCTCCCCCAGCCCCAGTGATTGGAAGATGCTGATTGGAACTGGAGTAGAATTGTTGGCGTGGTAGAAACTGCACAACATAAACAAGCAACAGCAGCTCAGGGAATAGTAGACCAAAGACTCTCAACAGACAAGCAGAACAGAGTCTTACAATGGGCTCCTTCATGTGTACTCAATAGTGATGTTGCGGTTTCGGTTCGCGAACCGCGGACGCAAATTCCATCAAATGTTCGCGAACGGGCGAACCGGGCGAACCGCCATAGACTTCAATGGGCAGGCGAATTTCAAAACTCACAGGGACTCTTTCTGGCCACAATAGTGATGGGAAAGTTGTTTCAAGGGGACTAACACCTGGACTGTGGCATGCCGGAGGGGGATCCATGGCAAAACTCACACGGAAAATTACATGATTGATGCAGAGTCTGGTTTTAAGCCATAAAGGTCATAAATCACCTTACATTTACTAAATTGTTTGGAATAACATGCTTTAAAACATCAGGTATGATGTTGTATCGATCAGGTAGTGTAAGGGTTACACCCGCTTCACAGTAACAGACCAATCTCCCCGTTGAATGCACCGCAAACAACCGCAGTCCCATTGCACAACCGCAAACTCCCCATTTGCACAAGGTTGGATACCAAGCTAGCCACTTTGTCCTCACTGATGTCATTGAAGGTCTCTTCCTCCACCCAGCCACCAAGGGTCGCCGAAAAGTGACAACAAGCCCCCTGGGATGCCTGCGTGCACACCCAGTAGTCAAGGGGTTCATCGCTCCTCATAGTGTCGATATCTGCAGTTCAGACGAGGTAGTCTGTTACCTGACGGTCGAGTCGTTCTCTGAGGGTGGACCTCGAAGGGCTGTAGCGATGCATAGGACTTAAAAAGCTCCGCATGTCCTCCATCAACAACACGTCTGTAAAGCGTCCTCTCCTTGCCGGCGTGGTCGTGGGAGGAGGAGGATTATGTTCACCTCTTCCGCTGTTAGATTGCCGTTGTGCTGTGACATCAACCTTAAACGCTGTGTAAAGCATACTTTTTAATTTATTTTGGAAGTGCTGCATCCTTTCAGACTTGTGGTAATTCGGTAACATTTCAGGCACTTTCTGCTTATACCGGGGGTCTAGTAGCGTGGACACCCAGTACAGGTCGTTCTCCTTCATCCTTTTTATACGAGGGTCCCTCAACAGGCACGACAGCATGAAAGACCCCATTTGCACAAGGTTGGATGCCGAGCTAGTCATGTCCCGTTCCTCGTCCTCAGTGATCTCACTGAAGGTATGTTCTTCCCCCAGCCACGTCCAACACCACGGGTACCAGATAGGTGACAACGAGCACCCTGGGATGCCTGTTGTGGTTGGTCTTCCTCCTCCTCCTCAAAGCCACATTCCTCCTTTGACTCCTCTTCCTCACAATCCTCTTCCAGCGTTGCCGCAGGTCCAGCAAGCGATGCTGATAAGGCTGTTTCTGGTGGTGATGGTAACCACAACTTTTCCTCTTCATGCTCATCTACGGCCTGATCCAGCACTCTTCGCAGGGCACGCTCCAGGAAGAAAACAAATGGTATGATGTCGCTGATGGTGCCCTCGATGCGACTGACCAGGTTTGTCACCTCCTCAAAAGGACGCATAAGCCTACAGGCATTGCGCATGAGCGTCCAGTAACGTGGCAAAAAAATCCCCAGCTCCGCAGAGGCTGTCCTAGCACCCCGGTCATACAAATACTCGTTAACAGCCTTTTCTTCTTGGAGCAGGCGGTTGAACATTAGGAGTGTTGAATTCCAATGTGTCGGGCTGTCTAAAATCAAGCGCCTCACTGGCATGTTGTTTCGCGCACGGGATATCTGTAAAGTGCGCCATGGCCGTGTAGGAACACCTGAAATGGTTACGCACCTTCCTGGCCTGCTTTAGGATGTCCTGTAAGCCTGGCTGCTTATGCACAAAGCGTTGTACAATCAGATTACACACATGTGCCATGCACGGCACATGTGTCAACTTGCCCAAATTCAAACCACTTTGCCGATCTCCAGTTGGTGCGGAGTCAGCCACTGATCCACCTGTGCGTTCAGGGCGGACAGGAGTGCTGGTCCGGTGTGACTCTCTGCTTTCAGGGAAGTCAACCCCAAGACGGCGTGACACTGCCGTATCCAGGATGTGGAATAGTACCTGTGGAGCTGGGGGGGTGCCGTTGATGTGGAGCAAGACATAGCAGCAGCAGAAGAGAACTCAGCCGAGGAGGTTATGGAAGAGGATGGAGTAGGAGGAGTAGAGGAGGTGGCAGCAGGCCTGCCTGCAAGTCGTGGCGGTGTCACCAACTCCTCTGCAGAGCCACGTATTCCATGCTTGGCAGCCGTCACCAGCTTTATCCAATGTGCAGTGTAGGTGATATACCTGCCCTGACCATGCTTTGCAGACCAGGTATCAGTGGTCAGATGGACCCTTGCCCCAACACTGTGTGCCAGAGATGGCATTACTTCCTTTTGCACAATTGACTACAGGTTGGGGATTGCCTTTTGTGCAAAGAAAGTTCAGCCGGGTACCTTCCACTGCGTTGTCCCAATAGCTACAATTTTTTTGAACGCCTCAGACTCCACCAGCTTGTATGGTAAAAGCTGGCGGGCTAAGAGTTCAGACAAGCCAGCTGTCAGTTGCCGGGCAAGGGGGTGACTTTGTGACATTGGCTTCTTACGCTCAAACATGTCCTTGACAGACACCTGACTGTGGGCAGATGAGCAGGGACTGCTCAGGGCGAGACACAGAGTGGCGGATGGTTGAGAGGGGGCAAGCAGGGCAGCAGTGGTTGACGTGGCTGAAGATGCTGGACCAGGAGGAGGATGGCGGCTTTGACTTTGTGTGCTGCTTGTACTCATGTGTTGATCCCATAGGCGTTTGTGATGTGACATCATGTGTCTTCGCAAAGAAGTTGTACCTAGGTGGGTGTTGAACTTCCCACAACTCAGTTTCTTTTTGCACATGTTGCAAATGGCATCGCTGTTGTCACAGGCAGACACACCAAAAAATTGCCACACTGCTGAGCTCTGCAATGACGGCATTCTGGTGGTGGCAACAGCATGCGTTGACTGGCTTGCTGTCTGGCTGACCCCGGGTGCCGATGCATGCTGTCTGACTGTGCCACTAGCAACTTGGGACGACCTCCCCCTGCTTCCAACTCGTCTGCTCCTCCTCTCTGTCTCCCCATCTGAACTTTCCTCCTGTTCTTCGGGTACAACATCATCATCATCAGACCGTACGTCCATGTGTGTAATGCTGCCTGACTGGGACATATCCCTGTTATCTACATCCTCTGGCACTATTGTTTTTGCATCACTCATTTCTTCCAACGGATGTGTAAATAACTCTGCTGACGGATCAAGTGAAGCGGCTGTGGTGCTAGTGTTGGTGGTGGCGGCAGGCGGGCGAGTGGTAACTGGAGAGGTGCCCGAAGCTAAGCTGGAGGAGGATGGTGCGTCTAGGTTTCGAGCGGAAGCTGTAGAAGATTGGGTGTCCTGTGTTAGCCAGTCAACCATGTCCTCAGAACTTTTCAAGTTCAGGGTACGTTGCCTCTGAAAACTGGGCATTATTCTAGGGCCAATGGGAATCACATCACCATGACCACGACAGCCCCTGCGGGGTGGCCTGCCTCTGCCTGTCATTTTTTTTACGATTATTGGTACTATGCGTGCAAGCTACTGTGACACCAGATATGAGTGTCACTGTGCACTGGCAAAAGTTGGCAGAGTAGGCGCTGTAGGCCTCACACACACGCCTGTAGGCAGGCAATTGCTATTCAATCTATTACAGTCAAAAAAGTGTTGTTTTATGTCACTGTACACTACGGTTGCACCAGATATGACTTATCACTGTGCACTGGCAAAAGTTGGCAGAGTAGATGCAATAGGCTTCACACACACGCCTGTAGGCAGGCAATTGCTATTCAATCTATTACAGTCAAAAAAGTGTTGTTTTATTTCACTGAGCACTACGGTTGCACCAGATATGACTTATCACTGTGCACTGGCAAAAGTTGGCAGAGTAGATGCAATAGGCTTCACACACACGCCTGTAGGCAGGCAATTGCTATTCAATCTATTACAGTCAAAAAAGTGTTGTTTTATTTCACTGAGCACAATATAAGTTGTTTTTTTTCAATGTATGGTACACCAACTATGACTGGTAAAACAGAGCAGAATATTAGCTGTGAGCCTGACACAGGCAGGCAACTGAAATTAGATTACAGGAAAAAAAATGGTTGTTTTCAATGTATGGTAGCCTGTCACACACACACGCTGGCAGGCAGGCATATGTAATTAGATTACACAGAAAGAAATTTTAAATTAAAATGAATTATGTTCTAGCCCTAAAAAGGGCTTTTTGGGTTGCTGTCCTTAAAGCAGATATCAGATGAGTCCTTCAGGTCTGTAGTAGAAGCTAAATACACAGCCTGGCTATCTATTTCCCTATTAAATCTCCAGCAGCTACACTATCTGTCTTCTCACAACGAATGCAGCTTCAGAATGATTCTAAAATGTATGCTGTCCTTCAGATGGAAGGCTCTGGAAGGGAGTGTATGCTGCTGATTGGCTGGAATGTGTCTGCTGACTGTGAGGTGCAGGGTCAAAGTTTCCTCAATGATAAAGAATAGGGGGTGAACCGAAAAGCGCATGTGTCCGCCGTCCGCTGCGAGTGAGAAAGAGCCAAAATCGCTGCGAATAGTCCGCGGGCGAACTGTCCACAACATCTCTAGTACTCAACCATATTTTAAAGACCTTGCTTGAGTCCCAATATCAATGGCTAGGATGTGGAGTTATGACAAACAGCAGCAGTATCATGTTTTCTAAGTTTCCACCATGATCAACTAAGTCTTTGAGTTACTAAAGATCATGGGTGTCATGTTCAGGAGGGCCCACTGAACTCTTGGGGACTTGGAGCACAAATATTTATATATAACGCTGCATTGTCCTATTACCTGTCAAGCAGGACTCCATTTGCTTTCAATTAAAATTCAAGGCAAGCCATTTAACGTCACAGTAATCCAAGTCTATGCTCCAACCATGGGTGCTGAAGAGGCTGAAGTTGTCAGGGTCTAAGAAAATATGTTACTGTCATCCTAGGAGATTGGAATGCTTAATTAGGGAATAACTGGCAACTTTGGCCTTGGAGTACAGAATGAAGCAGGTCAGAGATTAGTACAATTCTGTCAAGAAAATTCTCTGGTCATAGCAAACAACCTCTTCCAACAGCCTCCGAGACAACTCTATACATGGACATCACCATATGGACAAAGCAGAAATCAGATTGGCTATATACTTTGTACCCAAGGATGGAGGAGCTCTATACAGTTATCAAAAATAAGACCTGGAGCTGACAGTGGCTCGGAGCATGAGCTTTTTATTGCAAAGTTCAGAATTAAACTGTAGAAAAGAAGGGAAATCATCAGACCAGGCAGATACGAAATAAATAAAATCACTTGTGAATATGAAGTGGATGTGAAGAATAGATTTAAGGGACTAGACATAGAAGACAGAATGCCTGAAGAACTCTGGACCGAAGTTTGCAACATTACCCAGGAAACAGCAACAAAGAATATCCCCAAAATAAAGTAGACTAAGAAGGCAAACAGGCTATCTGATGAGGCTTTGGAAGTAGCACAGGAAAGAAGGAAAGTGAAAGGTAGTAGAGATAGGAAAAGATTTGTCTAACTGAATGCAGAATTCCAGAGGATAGCATGAAGAGACAAGGAGACATTCTACAGTGGGTGATGTAAAGAGATAACAGAATGGAAAAAGTCGAGAGATCTTTTCAAGAAAATTGGGGATCTCAAAGGAACCTTTCATACCAAAGTGGGCATGATAAAATACCAAAATTGTAGGGACTTAACAGAAGCAGATCAGATAAAAAAGAGGTGGCAGTACTTCACTGAAGATCTATACAGTACATGAAGGATCTTTACCGCAGTGATGACCTCAATTGTTTGTCCAATGAGCGGGAGCCAGACATCTTGGAGAGTGAAGTGAGATGGGCCCTAGGATGCCTTGCTAATAACAAGGCTGGAGGAGTTGATGAAATCCCAACTTAACTATTCAAAATGTTTAAGGGAGATGCTGTGAAAGTGCTGCTTGCCTTATGCCAAAACATTTGTAAAACTCAACAGTGGCAGATAGACTGGAAAAGTTCAGTCTACATCCCAATCCCAAAAAGGCAGTGCCAAAGAGTGCTCCAGTTATCGAACAATTCCACACATTTCACATGCCAGCAAGATAATGCTTAAGATTTTACAAACTAGGCTCCAACAATATATGGACATGGAACTACCAGATGTGCAAGCCGGGTTCTGCAGAGGTAGAGGCACAAGATATCAATTTGCCAATGTCCGATGGATAATAGAGAAAGCAAGAGAGTTCCAGAATTTTTTTTTACTTCTGCTGCACAGACTATTCTAAAGCATTTGATTGTGTGGATCACAACAAAATGTGGCAAGTTCTTGGGGAGATGGGAATGCCGGATAATCTTATCCATCTCCTGAGGAATTTGTATCTGGACCAAGAAGCCATGATCAGAACCAAACATGGGACAACAGAATGGTTCAAGATAGGAACAGGTGTGCGACAAGGTTGTATATTGTCACCTTACTTATTCAACTTATACGCAGAGTACATTATGTGTAAAGCAGGACTGGATGAGTCCAAAGCAGGAATCAGTATTGCTGGAAGAAACATCAACAATCTCAGATATGCCGATGATACTACTCTGATGGCTGAAAGTGAGGAGGAACTAAAGGACCTATTAATGTAGGTAAAAGAAGAAAGTGCAAAAGCTGGCCTGCTGCTCAACGTTAAGACAAAGATCATGGCAAACGGCAATATCAGTTCCTGGAAATAAGATGGGGAAGAAGTGGAGGAAGTGACATTTTTTTCCCTGGGATCCAAGATCTCTTCAGATGGGGACTGCAGCCATGAAACTAAAAGACATTTGCTTCTGAGGAGGAAAGCCATGGCAAGTCTGGACAAGCTACTAAAAAGTAAAGACATTACACTATCAACAAAGCTCTGCAAAGTTAGAACTATGTTATTTCCAGTAGTAACATACGGATGTGAGAGCTGGACCATAATAAAGGCTGAGCACAATATAATTGATGCCTTTGAATTGTGGTGTTGTCGAAAACTGCTTAGAACCTTTTGGACTGCGAATAGATCCAATAAATCAGTACTTCAGGAAATCAAGACAAACTGTTCACTGGAAGCTATGATCATAATGCTGAAGCTCAAATATTTGGGCCATATGATGAGAAGACAGGGTTCCCTAAAAAATACTCTAATGCTGGGAAAGTTTTATGGCACACGAAGAAGGGTACAACCGAGGTGGAGATGGATAGATGAGATCATTGAAGTAATGAACATGAACTTAATCAAGCTGAGGTCCCTAGGGTCACGGAGAGTCGAAAATGGCTGTGCCACATATGCTATCATTTATTTTAACATTTTTACTTTTCTTTTCTATAATCATGCCAATGGTCCTCTATCTTTCATCACCACACCTATCCCACTCTCTTCTAGCATGGCACCAATTGATTACCAGCTATATCCCACAGAACATAGGGTGGCCCAGACTGGACTCCTTGCTCACTATGGATATGGCGTTCCTTAGAGAGATAAGCTACAACCCACTGATGAGGCCCAATGAAGGCCAAAAGAACTATGTCTGGGGTGTTATGTTTCTCCTGTTCAGGGTATAATTACCTGTCATTTTAGGGCTGGCTTCTACTGAGTGAAGACCTACTGATATACTACAGGATATTTCTCTCTGTGAAGGGCAAAAGTGTGCTAAAAGAGGCTACTCTCAGAGTGGGCTATAATATGCATAGTGCTGACCTAATTATGGTTAGTTCATTCTCTGATTGTGTGCCTCTCATTTGGTTTTCTATTTATTTAAATTACCCTTGGTGCATATTCTCCCTAAAGGTGATATGTGTTCCAGACATAGAAGCCTTGCTCAATATGCCTTAGGCAGTCTAGCTATATCCTACTGATGAGGTCCAATGAAGGCCGAAACATAATTCAGGTGTTTGCTGTTTCTCAAGATAAAATTGCCTAAATTTTGGGGCTGGGTCACAAGTTTGTTCTCTAATTGAGTACCTTACATTTGTTTTTCAGTTTATTCAAATGATCCTTTGGGCATAATCTGCCTAAGGCTTATTCAGAGTTCCAGACATGGGGCCCTATTAAATTCTAATCCGTAAATCTGCGGGCTTGAAATTTGCAGGAGTTACAGAGCGATTAAATTAGAAAAGGCAGCAACAACATGGCCGAATCCAAATCTGTAACCATGCTTCGGCATGTAGTATTTCTGGGCGATAACATGATAAATTATTCAACTCCGGTACTTACGAGTTTAGACAGAGACAATAGTAATCATCAATCAATCCTCATCATTACGTCACTAAAACATGGAGGTTACATTTCAATCACTTACAGTTTTGAAGTCTGAATTGCGATCGGACCCACATTCCAGAAATAATGCAATATGAAAAAATCAAAAATTATAATACTCTAGTCCATGCAAGTTCTATTATATGTATTAACACATTGAGTGCTGGGATCGATATAACACGGAAATTATTTTTTTTATTGAAGATGTGCGAGCTTGAGAATTTTGTGCTACTGATTTTAATATTTTCCATCGCTTTCCCTATAATTTAAAATACAGTAGTGTGTTTATATTTGTTTTTACAGTGCTACTGACAGGTGTTTAACCCCCTTGGGGGTCCTCTCTAGTACTCAGAGGCTTTTTGGTGACATTTGCCATTTACGGATGTGAAAACAATTGCGGGCTTGAGGACTTGTAGCAATGTAATAGCAGTTTGCGATTGTAACATTTACGGGCTTGAAATATCAAAGGCTTAGCTGGGTCGGAGTTCAGATTTTGACAATCTGTAGGGTTTTTCCGCCCGTTACCCGCAGATTGTTTGTGGGTAGCTAAAAGAGGCCAATGTAATAGCCGTAACTTTTGCGGTCTCCTTTACAAGCTTCTGGAACTACAAATCAGTGAATTTATTAGGGCCCATGGTCTCCTTCCTCACTGTGCCTTAGGGATTTCAGTTATACCCCACTAATAAGGGGCAATGAAGGCTGAAATACATTAAGGTTAGTTCATTCTCATATTGAGCTCTACCAATTTGGTATTTTGTAACTCACATAAAATAGTTGTCGGTATCGCTATGTTAAATTTTACGGGCTTGCGCATGTGAAATGAGCAGCGAAGGTCTGAAAGTTACGAGTTTGACGGGGGGCCGCAATGAGACCCGAAGACCCGTACGTGATTGATTGTTTGGCTTGATCGTTGGTGAGTGACGCCTGCAAGAGCGGCAAAGACGCACATTAAGAGACTCGCGATGAGCGCCGAAGGTGTTCATTGCAAGGCCCATAAAGTAGAGTGGGGAAGAGGCTCTCCTTGTGGCGCACGAAAGTTGCAGGTTGGCCGAAGGTGCTCATTGCAAGGCCTGTAAAGTAGAGGGGGGAGAGGCTCGCAATGAGCACCAAAGCCGCTCATCGCAAGGCCCGTATAGTAGAGGGGGGAGAGCCTTGTATTGTGTGGCAAACAGCATTGCCAGGCTTCAAATGGTATTGCCGTCATTTTTGAAAGGCAAGTTGCTTGTCGTACATCATGTCTGAACTTCTACTTCTCCATTTCTACTGCAGCTCTGACATGACAGAGTTGCTTTAAAGTTCACATTATATGTATTAACACATTGAGTGCTGCGATCGATATAACACAGATTTTTTTTTTTATTGCAGATGTGCGAGCTTGAGAATTTTCCAGACATTTCAGAGTATATACAAAAGACTTTTAAACATTAAAATGTAACTTTCATTAAAAAAATGTATTAAACATTAACAAAAGAAAAAAACAAAAATAACAAAATAAATAGAAATTGAACGCTAATCTTCAAAAAGGAAAAAAAGATTTTAGATTCTAATCAGTAATCATCTTTTAAATAATTATCATATGTATCACAGATTTTATATATATATATATATATATATAAATATATATATATATATTAATGATAGGCAGTAACCTTGAAACGGCTGTCCGTGGGTAGGATTCACAGTTTGTGTATAATCCAACCTTGGCTTTGCATAAAAGCTGTTCATTGCAGTGGGCATAAGCTTAAAGGAAGCCATGTTTAAAAATGGTCATAGATTGAAGAACGAAGCATTTGTGGGCACATTTACATGTCCCTGCTCAGCTTCCCAGAATGATATATATGTATAATAATTGTATTTCTTGGAATTCTGACCATGACATTTTTTTTTAGCTTGTTTTAGACATTCAAATGTGAACACAAATGTGCTTTTTATGTACTCTATATATATATATATATATATATATATATATATATATATATATATATATATATATATAGTGAGGTAACCGTGAATGTCCCATAATCCAGATGAATAATCACAGTATTGCAGTATATAGTGATACCTTTTTTATTGGACAAACATATTCATAGATTTCATGAGGAGCTTTCGAGAGCGTTACTCTCTCGAGTCAGAGTCAATACTAATTATAGATTCACAAGTACAGGAAAAAATTCCAGGATTCATAAATAAGGTTCTGTTCATCCAGTTGTGCAAGTGTGTGGGGGTGCAGACCAGAGTAAGTAAATTGGGGTCGTAAATAGTTTCACATCTAAGGAACAATAGAGCTGTAACCAAACTCAGGAACAAGACGGAGAACAAAAAATAAATAAATAAATAAACACACATATATATTTACAATCATGAATGTTAGATGTTACAAGAAATTTTGGTAATGAGATAAAAATTCCATGTCTACATTAAGGCCTGAGTTATTACTGTTAAAGAGCATAATCATTTTAATTTCAAATGTCTTTCTTTCCTTAGTGTTTTTAAAAAAAAACTTTGAGTATTTTGATTTTGAGATTTTTCATGGACTGGTTATTCTGGATGAAATGGTGGCCGACTAGAGTACAGTAACTGTCATCATTGTGCTTATTGATGAAATGTCTGTGTATATTTATCCTCATATGTAATTTCTGACTGGTTTCTCCAATGTATATATATATATAATTATCCACAGTCCCCATATATATCAATATGTTCTTCATTTAAAAAAGAGCAAATATGAAAAAATTACTTTTTGTTGCTGAATGCTTACAAATACAGTTTAGAAAAAAATAATAATAAATCCTCTTCAGGGGCCTCATTCTATTATCGGCCATAAATCGGCCGTAAGGCTGCGATTCCTTGCGGGGGGTTCTGTTAACTCGCGATTCTATTATACGGCCCCGCAAGGATCTCTTCTTACGCCCGGCCGCATATCTTGAAACCGGCCATAAGCTCTGAAATCTAAAAAATAAAAAATAAATTCAAGCCTGCACTGTACAGCTCTGTAAATGCTAGGGATCATATTGGGGTACATGAGGATTAAAAGTAACCCACTCTCAAGCTTGCACATCAGCCCAAACCCGAGTTCAAATTAACTGTTTATTTTCCGGCTGCGGCGTGGGCGTGTCTGAGGTGCTCCAAGCCCTATGAACTTTTTACATGGATATTTTACGTATATTAAAAAAAAATTATTTTACGGATTTGAGTATAGGGTAATTATGTGCTATTTTTGCTAACACCGAATATCACTTTATAGACTCCGCAAAGTGCAGGATGGCTTTATTTGAGCTATTTTATGTGCTTAATTGGTGCTAGCGGGACCTGTTTGCTGCAAGTAAGCTGCGGCTCGTTTTTAGCCTTGCAGACAGGGTTCCTGGAGCAATAGAATCGCAACCAGGCTTTTCTTACGGCCGATTTCCTTGCTGCCATTTTAGATCAAAGGCTTTCCTCCGGCGCGATCGGCCGCAAGAGATAGCAAGGCGCCGGCCGCAAGCCTGCCGGAACCCCCGGCCGGAGGGGAATAGAATAGCCGGAAAGCTTGCGGCCGGTCCTTGCGGCCCCGCAGCGGCTGCGGCCGATAATAGAATGAGGCCCCAGATGTTTAAACTATTTCATTCATTCACTTCCTTTAGAAATTACATCCACAGCAGTAATAAAATATATTCCACTGTTGCTCAGCTTACAACCCTATTAAATTCCAAGCAAGTAAATCCCGTAACGGCTGTGTGCTTTAAATTTGGCCAAGTTACGTTGCTATAAAAATAGAATGGGCTGAAAGCTACGGGTTTGAGACGCAAATCGTAGTTTGTTCATAGAACGTTGGATTTGCGGCATTGCGGATGATCAATCAGTGTAGACCGTAGTTACGGGTTTAAACAGAGCCAAATGGAAGTAGTGATCGTTAGCGATACGTCATTGAAAAAGGGGAGGTTAGATTTCAAATAGCCTCATTAAATTTGGGCTAAGTGTGACGACTTAGGCCGTAACGTTGATTTTTGGACACACGGCTATTAAGTTAGCCCTGTAACGCAGGCCGCCGACAACTTGCGGGTTAGAACGCAGCAAGGCGAAAAATTTAAATCTGCCCTGAAAAATGAAATTACAAGTTGCGATCGGACCCACATTCGACAATAATGCAATGTTAATAAAGCCGTAATTACAGCATTTTGTATTAACACATTGATTGCCGGGATCGATATAACACAAACAATAAACATTATAAATAAAGTATTTTTCGGGGCAGATTTGAGGGCTTGAGAATGTTGTGCTATTAATTCTAAGACCTAACATCACTTTCCCTATTAATCAAAGTATAGTATTGATTTTATATTTGCATTTGAAGTGCTACGTATTAGACCTTACCCCCCTTGCGAGTCCTCTCGATCACTCATTGGGCTTTGGGCTCCATTTGCGTGTAACGGACTAGCTCGCAATTTACTTTGTTGCAATTTAATAGCATGATTGGAATTGTAGTGGTTACTAGAGAACAAAGGATTTGCGTCCGTGAAGTTCAACGTTCAACGTCCGTGTGGGCATTTTTCGGTCTTGCTGCGTTCTGACCCACAAGTCAGCGGCGGCCTGCTAATTTAATAGCCGTATGTCCAAAAATCAATGTTACGGCCTACATTTTCACACGTAGGCCGGATTTAATGAGGCTGTTAGTCAGTACCATATATAGATATAAATAAATGATATTTTCCTTGCCAATTTTTAATCAAGTGTAATATATAGAGTAATGCACTATGTATAGGAAAATATGTTAATTTATATTTAAATACTAGCTACAGATATTGTCATAATTTTTACGCTTCTCAGTACTTCTGAACACATTTCATACTTTGTATCTGAAAGCTAGGAAATAATACTATTTTTGATATAAATATAATCACATATATAGTTGTGAGACACAGAACTTAGAAAAATAACCATTATGACCTTGCAAAAATACGACTTTACCACCCGATAGGGTAATTCCTTTATACTGTTAATGTTGGGAAATGAATTACCTGAAAAATGATTTTCTTTTTGGGATAAACAAAAAGTTTTTGGTCTATAACAAACATATATAATTGAAAAGAGACCATATCCATAATAACAAATGAGCAGCATCTAACCATGTTTTTATATCAGTCAATTCATGACTAGGGGCCACATTCAATTGGGCCGAATTTGAGATCTGAGAGTCCGTAAGTGTGCTATTCAATTTGCATCTTTTTGCGGTCTCCGATTAGGTTATGGGCTTGAAAATATTGCGTCCGTCAAACTCGTAACTTACAGCCTTCAGAAGCCTTTGATCTTTTACTTTTGCAAGGCTAAAATTGCAAATCGCTATTCAATTACTCAATTTCCCCAAGCTCGCAAACGTATTCACACTCGTAAACCTCAAATGGAGGACCTGCAAAGGGGTTAAACACCAGTTCGTAGCACTGTAACTGCAAATAACAGATCAATCCTGCGCTGTAAATAATGGGGAAAGCAATAATTGCACTACAGTGGGCATGAGACTGCAGGAAATACATGTTATCTTTATGTGTCATTTCGGGGTTAAACAATTTCGGGTATCAATAAGTTAATACATATCAGCCCACCCATATGGACTAGAACAGTATTGGCATTCATTTTAATAATTCTCTATTTTGCTGCTTTGCGAGTCTGATCTTTACCCGGACCTGGAACCTAATTGAATGACAAGTAACCTCCATGTTTTACTGCCGTAATTCTGACAGTCTAATTTCCTATTGGCTGATTTCAATTGGGAGGTTAAAGCCTTGCTTAACTGATCATGTTCCCACCCTCAACTACTTCAAACCAGTGCATTGTTTACGATTGTTGCTTTAAGCTTTTATATGAGACAGCTGTCTGCCCCCCTCTAAAGTAGAGCCCCCCAAACATAATGAATAGCTGATTTTATTTCACAATAGTGAACTGAACATCTTGCTACGTGATGTTTTTTATCATATCAACACTAACTCCCTATCTGTCTCAGGCACATTTTGCTGCCGATTCTATGGTGACCTCCATCAAAAGCACCATCAAAAGTACCATCAAATTAGGTACTGCTCAGTCAGTGGAGGAGGAACTGCAGGTGCAAGCGGTGCAATGCACCAAGGCCAATGACTCTGAGGGGCCCCAGTGCAAGCCGCAGAGCCTTACCTGGACCCCTCCCCCCATATGGCTACTTAACCTGATCCAAAGCACTTGATTGCAGTGCCACTTCTGCTTCTACCATGCTGGCGTGTCTGGCATGCGGAGGCAGGAAATCCTTAATGATGTCTTCAAGAGGCGCCAGCGGGGAGGAGCAGAGAAGGCGTGCTATGGATCATGGTAAGTAGCCACGAGGAGGGGGGGATACAGGTGAGGATGAGGGCATGGCATTGCATGGGCTGGGAAGGTGAGGGGGCATGGGGTGGGATGGATATAAATATATTGCACTAATTAATATATATATATATATATATATATATATATATATATACTAGTGACTTGCCCATCAAAAATTCTGGAAATAAAATTTGAAGCCTGGCAATGCTGTTTGCCACTGAGTGCAAGGCTCTCCCCCGTCTAAATGTGGGTCTGGTGAAAAGCGCATTCGACGCTCCTTGCAAGCCTCCCCCTTCACCTTAATGGACCTCGCGATGAACGGCTTTGCCACTCATTGCAGACCTCGGCCAACCCACAACTTTCATGCCCCACGATGAGTGCCGTAGGAGCTTATTGCAAGCCTCTCCCACCCCCCACCCCTTTACTTTCCAGGCCTTCGACGCTCATCGCAAGCCCCCCATCGGGCAATCTGCAACTTTCGGCCCCACTCTCCCACCCGTCTCTCTTTCCCCAATCTCCCTCCCCTGTGTCTCTTTCTCCCTCCCCCTCCCGTATCTCTTTGCCCCCTCTCCCTCCCCTGTTTTTTTCCCCTTATCACCCACCCCAGTGCCTATTTCCGCCACTCCCTCCCCTGTGTCTCTTTCCACCCTTTCCCTCTCTCCCTCCCCTTAATCTTTCCCCCTCCACTCTCGCTCCTCTGTGCTCCTGTTTGCATTTATGGGTGTGAAACCATTTGTGGGCTTGGGAAATTGATAATTCCAAATTAGGGGCTTAAAAAAAAATTACAGCTTTATGGCCACCATTTTTTTCCTTGCTTCCTTATGAGACCTCCCAAAAAACACCAATTATATAGCAAATTAGCTTGCAACCTCACTTACGGGAGTAAGAGCCTCATTAAGAGCCTCATTAATTAAGGCCTTAATTTCCAAGCCAAACCTTCATACAGTCTGTGGGCTTGAAAAACACAGTAGTTACAAAGCAATTTAATTGTTCAAGGCCAAAACTACAGGCCCGAAGCCTTATGCCTGTAATCCATTCCCGCTGCCATAAGCTGACAGTAGACTGGAATAGATACGTTCCACAGTTACAATTCAATTCCAAAATTACATAATGTAACTCAGGCCTTGGAGCTAATAAAAAGCGTGGTCCTGGAAAATGATTGACAGGGAGAGATAATAAATATGCGTTCCACACGCCCATGCGTTGACTGTGTTGTAGATTTTTCCAAAGTAGCATGCAGGTCCCTGAGTTGAAGGTTGGCTATAGAGAGAGAGAGAGAGTAGGTGATATTGGAGAGAAGGTTCTTACAGTTCCATTCATTTATATTATCAGTATAACTATTTTACACATACATTTGGATTACACATATATACTGATTACTCATCATATATACCCACCCTATACCCCCACTATATACACCAACAGTTAGTAATCAGCTCCATGGAATTAACAAGGTATAATCAGGTCAAAGATCAGTCATGAATCATTAAATCCATGATTCTGACAAATTACTGTCTTCAGTGGACACAACAACATTAATCAACCAGTAGATACTACATGTATGGGTGTGCCCACTGCAGCGTATGCAGTCAGAGACCATAGCCAAAATCAAGAGAGCGCTAGGAGCCAAGAACAATCAAGATCAAGAACTCAACAAAGATCACATCTAGCAAATGGTAGCTACTCAGAGTTGCACTCGAAGGGACAGTTACCTCACTATAGGTGATATTCATTGTGTTTAACAGCACAAGATTATATGTTAAAGCGATCTATTGCTTTCTTGTAATTTAAATAAGAACAGTTAAACATATGCAGTTTAAGGTTTGTCTACAGACACAGTGCAGATTAACAGCCTCTGCCTCAACAAACGTTTCACGTTATTATGTTTTAACTGCTTACAGGAATGTAATCAGCCAGCAGTTAACTACTCAATTAACATAGACTCTTCTGTTCTTTCACCCAATGAAGAGCACTGATAGTGAGGTAAATTATTTATCCAGGTTCAAACCTAGATGTCAGATAGTTAGGAAGGGTCAAAAACCATGTATTCTTCAACATAATTGTCACTGACCTCTTTTTCTCAGACTGGGTGTTGGCCCATGGAGCTCATTAAAGGACAGCCAGTTTGGCTCCAGTCACTGGATTATGTGCATAAACACCACCATAGTCTTTGTAAATTTATTTTGTCCTATTGTTTGCCAGATTAAGTTAATCCCATCTGATATGTGCTAGAGACGGCAGGATGTGTATCGAGATTAATCCTGTTGATCTCAGGAAGCTACTGTTAGACGCCATGTGGAGTTTATCTTTTGTGTTTGTCTGCCACACCCGCTCATTTTTGTGCTGTGTACACCCCTTCTGTATCTATTCCCTATAAATACTGCTGTAATTTCAAAAATAAATCAGTTCACTGGGAGATACATAAAATCGTGTATCTCTGATTATGTTCCTGGTGGCTGCGATACTGAACCTACCTCCACCCTCTAAGTAACCTGTCCTGATCACTACCACAGAAAGGTTACAGGAACTCCTGGAAACTCTGATTCCTGATGGAGAGACTCTGATACAGAAGCCAGATATCAGGGTGCTGAGTGTCAGGGTGTCGAGATTTCAAAGAACCCAACGGTCCTTGTGGGTAGATAACCTCCAGTCTATAGCAGGTGGCCCCATAGCCCCTACTCATGGATCATCACAATAATTAATACATATCCCTTTCTTTTCTTGTTTCTCTTTTTGAGCTTCACAGAGGTCTGGGTCCACTGGTGCGCAAGAGGTGAGGGTGTCTGCTCCATTGTAGGAGGAGGACATGGACCAAGCCCCCACTAGCCAGTGCAGGAGAAGGAGGGACCACAACAATCCCCATGCCCTGGTGAGGAGGGGGACTTCCCTTGGGCAGTGAAGCCATTTGTTCGCCCATATGCCACCCCGGTGGCTTTTGACCTCACTGTCCCCCTCCTCCAGCAACTGCAGCCATCACCCGGGCACACTTTTTGGAGGGACAACAGGGGCATGCCCACACCCTTCTCCTCCCCCCTGCAGAACATCAGCCAGTTTCCCACCACCAGGTCCACCCCAACCCCAATGGAGCCAGGCACTGGCCAGGTCACAGACCCTCCCCACTCGGCCACCGCCACCTATGGCCCCACAAGCCAGACCTTCATTCCCATCACCACCAAGCAATGCTGCTCAGGTGGAGATGCTAGCCATGTCAAGGCAGATCTTGGAGTGTCTGCAGGGGATCCAGACCAGTATCTTCTCCAATCATGCTGAGGTCATGAGCAGCCTGGCCAGGTGCAATAGGGAGCAGAGGAGGCACCATCTCATGACTGAGTTGTACCTTGCTGGGCTGCTTCGGATGGGGGCAGGCCAGAGCACAGTCCAGCAGGTGACAACAGATGCAGTGCCATGCGCTCTGGTCCCCATCCCCGCCTCCTCCAATGAGCAGATATAGCCAAGTTGGAAGTGCTATGCGCATTACAGCTACTTCAATTAAAAGGAGTGATTTCTGATGATCCTTTTTTTCCTTAGATTCCGTTTGCAGTGGTGTAGTGACCACATGTGACCCTGGTGGGTGCTATACATCATACTTATTCTAGACTATGACACTACCCCCTATAGGTATCCCCATTTCCCCCAAAAGCCTTTTGCCCTTCTGTGATGCGCCCACACCACACCCATGATATTAATGCACAGTCTGGTACATGTTTTATTGTGTTCTGTGTATGAAATAAAGCTTTATTATACCATTCTCCCTGTGTCAGATTCTTCTCAATGGTTTGGGTTGTGGGACATCCACATACATCGCATTTGTGTCACATTCCTCTAGCTGTCAACTAATGAGTCCTTGTTAGTGAGTAATAGATCAATACATATCATAATAATAAGGCAAATGATATAATAATACTAGTAGCTTGCCCTTCATAAATTACATAATAAAAATGTCTGCATATATATATTTCTCTTTTGCCCTTTCTCTCTAGCTCTCTCCTTCCCTCCTTCTGTCTATCTCTCCCCTCCCTTGCTTTCCCTCTCTCCTCTTTGTCCCTGATGAAGGTGAGTTGACTGCTGCTCCACGTGCCTCTGCACAACCTCCATGTGTGTTTGTGGGCCTTCCTGATGGGTTAGAGTAGATTAGTGTGGTGTATGTTCCCTTGGTACTTGATATATGTCATGTGCTGGTGTAATTTAACCACTATTTCTTTTTCCAATCCAAATGTGATGAGTAACCAGAATTACTTCTGACTTGATGAAGAAAGGTGTACCTCTTGAAAGCTTGTCACTCAAAGTAACATGTTTGTCCAATAAATATGGTATCACTATATACTGCAATTCTCTAATTATTCATCTGTAATACTGGACAATACCTAGATTTCAATGACAGTATGTCTCTGCAATTCAGTTTTCCCTGGAAGCAGACAGGCATGAGTGTTCAGCACCGCACCCTCCAGCTGAACGTACCTGTGTGTAAGTGAGGAGTGAAAGCTTCCACTTCTAGAACAGCCCTCACTGACAAATATAATGAGCAGAGCATTCTATGTGAAGCTAATCTAGGCCTCTTATAATAGTGACTCTGAAGCAACCAGAAACTACATTTATCTGGCATCTAGCAATCCCTGTGGGTGCTGGAAAACTGAGAGTCTACTGTACATCAGAAGCTAAAATTGATGATTATGCTAAGACTAAATGGAAGATCAATACTAGTTTCCATTAGATTAATTTGGTTCTCTTGCCAATTTTGATCTTTGTTGGTGAAAAGCAAAATGTAAAATCATATGTCTGGTGACAGTAAATCTAGGCTATAGTTTTTAAGTTTAGATGTTAATGATATAATTTATTTTAACAATGATTCAGTAAGGAAAAAAAATAATATATATATATATATATATATATATATATATATATATTTTTTTTTTTTTTTTAATTAGGAAAGGATATCTAAATACGAGACAATTATTAGCAAGAATGTGGGCACAGCTTTCTGGTTATGAACTAATAATGTGAAATTTATATGCTTTTTTCAAGCATTGTAACCCATTTCAGCTACAGGAAACACTTAATTTGCTCAGATTAATGTTTGATGAATGCATGGATCAACTACCCTACCCTGAGATTGTTGCCTAGTATGGATCAGAGGTTAAGATGGTATATCTGTACTGGACAAGAGAGCATTTAGCTAATACTGTATTTTTCATTATATGTTTTTGTTTGTTATACTTTAATCTCAATTTAAAAACACATTTTATTACATTTAGTGACCTAATAGGGTCAAACAGTTTAGATGTATTCTTTCAGCAGTTGCCTGTACATTATATCAGTGTGTTATATATCATAAATACTGTAGTACACACATACTTATTTATCCCAGAAAAATATACATATTTTTTTTAGTTCTTCATCCACTAAAACCTCATTATATTATTAATAGGCAATAATTGCTGACTACTTCCTGGGCTCTGAATGTTTGGTCATCAGTGCAAATCATATGCAAAACATATGAGACCCCGGTTAGTAAGGTTTCTGATTTCATAGATTTTGCTCTGGTGTCTGAGCATGCCCAGTCATTACGTTTTGCATACTGCTTAAAATGAATACAATAGGTTCAGAGCCCCAGGACATGATCAGCAATTATTGGATATGATGTATCCTTAAAAAGAGATATCAGTCTGCCTTTAATGAATTGATCGGAAAGACTGATTAATAGATAATATTACAATAATCAATGTAATGTTACTGTAGGGAAACTTTATTTTTTGTAAATAACATTCAATTCATCGAGTTTCTATTAAATTTAGTTTTAAATTATGCCACACAAGGGAAGTCAACTGTGTTACTTTAAGGTTATATTATCACGATGAACAGGTACTAGAGGACTAGAGTATATTGTGTTGTATACATTTGTATCCAACACATACAACACTTCATTTTGGGGAGTCAAAATGGATGCTGATGATGATTGAGCGATTGAGCCAACCATTTTAGAAACATAAAAATGGATGAAAATCATTTTTAAGCAATTCAATTTTGTTGCTGATAGATGATGAACAGGTATGCTGTGCAACTGTTTTCTAATCAAACCATATCTTCCACAGAGAAATAAGATTCCAACTGTAGCTTTAAAACACTTTAATTTTACAATGTGCTTTTGTTTGCAGTGGAGGTTCAACTGTCAGCCTACAGTGTTATAGTGATAAGCAAAAAGAACATTGCAGGACATCATGAACACATCTACAGTGCCTTGCAAAAGTATTCACCCCCTTGACATTTGTGTTTTGTTGCCTCACAACCTGGAGTTAACATGGCGTGTTTGAGGACTTTCATCATTTAATTTACAGAACATGCCCACAACTTTGAAGAAGTTTTTTTAATTTGTTTTATTATGAAGCAAACAACAAATAGGACAAGATAACAGCAAACGTCAATGTGCATAACTATTAACCCCCTTTTCATTAATGGCCAGAAAGTTAAATTTTAGTCTCATCAGACCAAAGCGCCTTCCTCCATACATTTTGGGAATCTCCCACATGCCTTTTCGCAAACTCAAAACACGCCATTTTGTTTTTTGCTGAAAGTAATGGCTTTCTTCTGGCCACTCCGCCAACTCTATGGAGCGTACAGCTTATTGTCGTCCTATGTACAGATACCCCAGTCTCTGCTGTGGAACTCTGCAGCTCCTCCAGGGTTACCTTAGGTCTCTGTGCTGCCTCTCTGATTAATGTCCTCCTTGCCCGGTCCGTGAGTTTTGGTGGGCGGCCGTCTCTTGGCAGGTTTGCTGTTGTGCCTTGTTCTTTCCATTTGGTTATGATAGATTTGATAGTGCTCCTGAGGATCATCAAATATTTGGATATTTTTTTATAACCTAACCCTGACTTGTACTTCCCAACAACATTGTCCCTTACTTGTTTGGGGAGTTCCTTGGTCTTCATGGCAGTGTTTGGTTAGTGGTGCCTCTTGCTTAGGTGTTGCAGCCTCTGGGGCCTTTCAAAAAAGATGTGTATATGTAATGACAGATCATGTGACACTCAGATTGCTCACAGATGGACATAATTTAACTAATTATGTGACTTCTGAAGGTAATTTGTTGCACCAGAGCTTTTTATGGGCTTCATAACAAAGGGGATGAATACATAAGCACATGCCAATTTTGTTTTCTATTTCTAAAATATAGTTTTATGTATATATTTTTCTCATTTCACTTCACCAACTTAGACTATTGTGTTCTGATCCATCACATACAATTCAGATTAACAAAACATTGAACTTAAGGCTGTAATGTAACAAAATAGGTAAAATGTCAAGGGGGGGGTGAATACTTTTGCAAGGCACTGTATGTGGTAACATAGCATGCTAACCGGTTAAGTAAGTAGGAAGTAGGAAAATAAGTAACACAAACAAAACTTCATCAATGATTTACTTAGCTTACACATGAATTTTACATGCCAAGACAAACAGAACTGTTTCAGGACAGCAAACAGAACTATGTAGAAGTTAAAAAAATAAATATTCTAGGATAAGTCTAGAAAATTATATGCCTTTTACCAAGAGGATGCCTGACCTTGCAGGACTTTAACTTAGTTATAGACTGATATAAACTGTATATATTGATTAATTAATTAGCTTCATCAAATTTATTCCTACAATACTCACCGCATCTCAAACTTGACTAGTAATAAAAGTATAATGACCAGGAGTAAAATGCCATTTTACAGAACCAGATGCATCCTATGGTGCAAACACTGTTCTCTACTTATGTTCCCATATTTCTGGTTTCATATACAGCAGGATGAAGTCAAAAGCCTTCATTGGCCTTCCCAGTCACCACATCTTAACTTATATAAATATCAATCAACAGGAAGAAATCTACTTCTCAGAGTGCGAAGTAAATTTCTACCTCCTTCATTCTCAAATAACTTGAGAGACTTTTCTTCTTGAAGAATGGTGCAATTGCTCACTACAAACTGTTTTCATGACTTGTATTTGAAGAAGTATTGAAGCTATTCAGAATTAAACTGCAGCCCAATCATAATTAAATCTTGATAATAACAATAATACTACATTCTTAGATGTTTATTCTGTTTTGTCTACACCCTCTATAGATAGATAGATAGATAGATAGATAGATAGATAGATAGATAGATAGATAGATAGATAGATAGATAGATAGATAGATAGAGGGAGAGAGAGAGAGATTATGATTTACTGCCTTCTGTGTCAGTTATGAATTGCTAGAGTGGGGGGTGGGGGGAGTATATGATCCCATGCTGATTTTGAACATTTGTTCACTGACAAAGATATGATCAGTCTATAATTTTAATGGTATGTGTATTTTGACAGTGATAGACAGAATAAAAAAAACAAGAAAAATGCATGTAAACAAAGTTATAAATTGATTTGCAGGTCAATGAGGGAAATAAGTATTTGATCCCTTTGACTTAGTATTTGGTGGCAAAACCCTTGTTGGCAATCACAGAGGTCAGACATTTCTTGTAGTTGGCTACAAGGTTTGAACACATCTCAGGAGGGATTTTGTCCCACTCCACTTTGTAGATCCTCTCCAAGTCATTAAGGTTTCAAGGCTGATGTTTTTGCAACTCGAACCTTCAGCTCCCTCCACTGATTTTGTATGGGATTAAGGTCTGGAGACTGGCTAGGCCACTCCAGGGCCTTAATGTGTTTCTTCTTGAGCCACTCCTTTGTTGCCTTGGCTGTGTGTTTTGGGTCATTGTTATGCTGGAATACCCATCCACTACCGATTTTCAATGCCCTGGCTGAGGGAAGGAGGTTCTCACTCTAGATGTGACGATACATGGGCCCGTCCATCATCCCTTTGATGATGTGCAGTTGTCCTGTCCCCTTAGCAGAAAAACACCCCCAAAGCATAATGTTTCCACCTCCGTGTTTGACGGTGGGGATAGTGTTCTTGGGGTAATAGGCAGCATTTCTGCTCATCCAAAAACGGAGAGTTGAGTTAATGTCAAAGAGCTCAATTTTGGTCTCATCTGACCACAACACTTTCACCCAGTTCTCCTCTGAATCATTCAGATGTTCATTGGCAAACTTCAGACGGGCCTGTACATGTGCTTTCTTGAGCAGGGGGACCTTGCGGGCGCTGCAGGATTTCAGTCCTTCACGCGTAAAGTGTTACCAATAGTTTTCTTGGTAGCTATGGTCCCAGCTGCCTTGACATCATTAACAAGATCCTTACATGTAGCTCTGGGCTAATGCCTCACCGTTCTCATGATCATTGAAACTTCACGAGGTGAGATCTTGCATGGAGCATCAGACCGAGGGAGACTGGCAGTTTTTTTGTGTTTCTTCCATTTGCGAATAATCGCACCAACTGTTGCCACCTTCTCACCAAGCTGCTTGGTGATTGTCTTGTAGCCCATTCCAGCCTTGTGTAGGTCTACAATCTTGTCCCTGACATCCTTGGACAGCTCTTTGGTCTTGGCCATGGTGGAGAGTTTGGAATCTGATTTATTGATTGATTGCTTTTGTGGACATGTGTCTTTTATACAGGTAACAATCTGAGATTAGGAACACTCTCTTAAAGGGAGTGCTCCTAATCTCAGCTCCTTACTTGTATAAAAGACACTTTGGAGCCAGAAATCTTGCTGATTGATAGGGGATCAACTATGTATTACCCTCACTGACCTGCAAATCAATTTATTACTTTTTTGACATGAGTTTTTTTTGTTCTTTTTTTTTGTTATTCTGTCTCTCACTGGTAAAATACACCTACCATTAAAATTATAATCTGATCATTTCTTTGTCAGTGGACATACTTTCAAAATCAGCAGGGGATCAAATACTTCCCCCCCCATTGTACTTACCTCAAACATTGTCACTCTCTTAGAGATGGAATGAGAGAGAAAAGCCAGCTTGACAGCTTTCTTGAGGCTAGCAGATGAAAATTAAACAAAATAGTGATACTTCATAGCTTTAAATAATTAGGTTAAATGAGATTTAATAGTGCTAAGTTCATCTTATACTTTTAAAGGCTTATGCCTTATTTTATTACTACAGTGTCCCTTAGAGGCCATTGACTCACATTAGCCTTAGAAAATATGCTTATTTACTGTAGGTGGGTTGGGTTTGGAGGTGCTAGTGTAGTTACTTTAAATCAGTCATCAGGGTGCCAAGAATATTCAAAGCAGGAACCTCTATAAATAACAAACATGACCATACTGTTCGAGAGAAAATATATCTAACCTACTAACAAGGTTAAATATAAATTAATATAACCTTGAACAGACACACTCTGTCCTTTGATATAATCAAATAATAAGTGTGTGTGTACCCTGTGTATATATACAAGTGAAGGAGAGGCTGTTTAAAATGGAATCATATGATTTCCTAAAGGTTATATTGTATACTAATAATGATGGATAGTATATACTAGAGTCACATGTGGCCATTACACTACAGTAACACTAATTAGATGAATATAGATCTCATCCTTCATCATTTTATATAATAGAAGTAGCAGTAATGCTCATAGCACTTGCATCATGCCTTCATGTGCTCAATTAAACAATTACTCCTGGATAATGTAATCGTGTTATTTGAAAAAGTATGACACAACTCTGAAATGATCAGTGTATGGCCATATTATTATTATTATTATTATTATTATTATTATTATTATTATTATTATCTTTTATTTATAATTCACCAACATATTCTGCAGTGCCATACATAGGACAAACACAAGGTAAGAACAAGATCAATACAAATTACATTTATAGAGAGCCCTGTTTTTGAGCTTAGAATCTTGCATTTGGAGTACTTTTTCAAGCATCCTATGTAACAGAACCTTACCTTTGCCTCCTATATGATAAAAAACTTACAAATTTATAATCCAATGGATTTGGAAGGTGAAAGATGCATTTGGCATATTAAGTATGTACGTGATAGGCTTCACCAAATGTATGTGTTTTAATGAGGTTTTGAAGGACTTGAGACAGGAGGAAAGTCTAGTGAAGCGAGCTAAGGAGTTCCAAAGAATTGGGGCAACATGAGAAAAGTCTTGAAAGTAGGAATGAGAGTAGGGTATAAAAGAGGAGGAAAGATGAAGGTCATTAGCAGAACAGAGGGGGAGGGGAGTAGTTTGTGATTAGAGCAGAGATATAAAGGGATGCATTATTGTTGAGTGACTGACAGAGTTGTGATGCTAACATTGAGCGTTGGGTATTGTAGATGGGTCTAGCGGACACATTCATTATAGATTGGTGTGGTGATAAGCAGGAGATGGGGAGGCCAGCAAGGAGTTGTTTTGCAGTAGTAGAGACGAGAAATGATGAGAGGATGAATTAGATTCTAAACTCTACTTGATTGGCGTTTAACCTCCATGTGGAATTGTATGGTGATGGTCTGATTTACTATTGGCTGTTTCAAAAGCGCTAGTTATGGCCTTGCTTAATTGATCATGATCACGCTCTGAAATGCTACTTACAGGTTCATGTTTACGGTTTTGGCTTTCGGCCATGTAGTTGCGGGCTTGTTCAATTAAATCGCTCTGTAACTGTTGCAACTTTCAAGCCCGCAGACTACAATTGAACGGAGGCCATGGTATTTTAGGACTATGCAGTTTTACAGCCATATTAAACTTAATCATGAGACTTAAAACATGATATATTTATTACGTGTGAGATCATTCTGTTTGGGGGGATATCACTAATAGAATGGCTAATGAAAGCTACTGTATATACAGTAACTCCTCACTTAATGACCTGCTTGTTCAGTGACTACTCAGACTTACAACCAGCTCTCCAATCTATTATTGTTAATTTTGTACAGTATTTGTATGTTCTGTACTACTACAGGTATATCTACAGTATGTTTGAAATACTGGTAAAGGGCGGCTCCTCGCTTAGCGACAAATTAGTTAAGTGAAGAGTGACTGTAGTTTACTTACATTATTTGGTAGCTCTGCTTGCAGATGAACAAAATGCCTTAATGGATGTGAAACTTGCCTAAAAAAACATAAAATATCTTTAGCAGATAAAAAGTAACATCATCTCTTCTCAGCTGAATTCCTCAGTGACCATCAGTTGTTGAAATGTTAACCATAACCATACATGTCCACAAATAAGATGATCATGGAGTATGTATTGGTGGCTCTACCAAAAGATTTTCACTGAGGACTGTTTTTTAGCAGGCATCACTGATGGAGGTGGATGTGGAGGCATCATAGATGGTGTGGGGAAGGCATTTATCTGGATTAAGGCCCTTTGGTTGTTGGCTGCCTGAGACAGCGTGGCCAGGAAGGCCTCAACTTGCATATTGTGTCTTCTCATCTCCCTAAATATGCATCTCTGTGTGCATGCCACAGTTGATTGTTGGGAGGGCACAACTGTGAGGAGGCTAATCGTCATCTCCTCCTGTTGTCACTGGTAGGAGACCAGTACTTCAATGGTAGCCTCAAAGGATGGCCCTGGGGGTGATGGAGTTGGGACTGCTAGTGGGGGCTGCAGAGGTGCAGGTGGAGGTGATAGTGGCATGGTGGTGAGGTGCTGAGATGGAGTTGGTGCTGGCGGGTAGGGAGGATCAGATATCCACTGTGCTGGAGGAGGAGGAGATGATGAAAGAGCAAGTTGGGGTGCTGGGAGGGTTGGACCTGTAGGAGTTACCAGCTGGCTAGTCTATGCAGGGGAGGAGGGTTCAGTTGGGTGAAACTCCAACCTGATGGTGGATGGTCCTGCAGACTGCGCCACTGACCACAGTGGGGAGGGCATAATCAGGCTCCTCGTATTCTGTCTTGGCCTCAGCCTCTGCCTTAGCCTCAGTCTCAGTGGAGTATATCAGATAACAACACTGGATGATCACATGATCTCTGTGTGTTACTATATATCTGACTTCATGATGTGTTGATCCTCGATGGTTCAATTAAATGTGACTATTTATTTGCTGTTTAATCACTTTAATTACAGTATATGTTGTAATTTATTCTCATTGTAAACTTGTATTTCTACGTAATTAGACACACAGATATATTATATACCTCATCTTATCCAGGAACCTTACATATCTCTTTAATTGATGGTCAGCATTTACATTGCATGTGGGTTATCTATGTGTGTGGTGTACATGTTTCAATATGTGACGGGATGATAGTGTTTATGATACTTAACTGGCATGGTCTCCTTTCTGCAGAGTGTCTACCAGGTCTGGGAGTCCTACCACCATTGTTGGGGCAATCCAATCCCTCAGCATCCACTCCCATGTATTAAAGTGGCTTTGGCTTCCTCTGACATTTTCCTCCTCACCTTGCACCAGCAGTCATCGATTCTTTACAGACCTCACGTCCCTCACATATACTCCCAGGCCAGTGACCTCCCTGGCTACATCCTTCCACATCTTTGCCCACTGGACAGGCCTCACATCTCTGCTAGCACGGGCACGAATGGCACATAAGAGAACCATGAATTCCTCATGGGTGTAATTGTTTGGGAATAACCTCTTGTCCTCCTGATTGTGCCTGGGGTGGTTCACTTCCTTGGTCCATCCCTGAGGCCTGCCCTCCTCAGCCCTCGCTCCACCTTTGGGATCAGGCCCAGCCACTGGGGTATCCCTCCCCAGCTCTCTCCCATTGCTGCCTCTCCCTGGACCCATATTGCTGCCTCTCCTGGCTCTCTCAGATCCCTCACTGCAGGCACTCCTCATCTACCCCCTTCCCTCTCTCTCCTCCTCTTACCATTTCTCTCCCTCTCTCCAACCTCTCCCTCTCCTTACATTCCCTCTCTCCCCTCTCTCTCCTCTCCTTCTCTCTGCTCCTCTCCTACCTCCTCTCCCCAAGGCACCCTCCGTTCTCTCCTCTCATCCCCCCCTCCCCTGCTCACCCTTCCCTCTACACTCTCTCTAATCAAATACATTATAATAAAATAAAAAATCCAATGTGTGTGTAAATGCAAGTGTATTTAAGAAAAAACTTAAGTGCTTTGTATGGTGTGTAGAGTGGCTATTGTGGTGTTAATTTGGTTGAGGCCCTTGTGTGAGATATGAGACTATATGTAACTCTGTTAAGTTATGTACAAATGATGTGAGATATGTAAACTAAGTGTAAATGTAACAGTATATTACGTTGAATAAAAGTAGCCAAACTTTTAATAAACTTCAAAGCACAGAAGAACACATCTCCTACTCTCCTACCTAGGAACCTATAAAAGCCCTAGGAACCTATAAAAGATGCAAACAACATGTAAATTGCCAGAAACAAGTAATAAAACACTGACTGTGTTGTATATTTTTCAAGTGAACATGCAAGGTCAGTGTTTTATTACTTGTTTCTGGCAATTTACATGTTGTTCGCATCTTTTATAGGTTCCTAGGGCAATTGTAAAGCTTAAAATTTGTAAAGCTTAAGATTGGCTAAATTGTTGATACAAAATGCAAATCGGGCTCCTACACATACTATGCAAGGTCTTTTTCTACCACAAGGTACATGGGATTATTAGTTGTGATTAAGATTGATATGTACCCATTTTGCGAAAGAAAAAAAGCTCCCACAGTTGCAATAGACCTTTTTTCTGTGCATGTTATGGTTTGGAACGGTGCCCTTAGTATGTTTCCTAATACTGTTTGCTAACACCCACATGAATTCTCTCCTCCTCTTCATATGTTTGCAACAGAATCTAATGTAAAGCCAGATGCTTTTAACTAAAATATAACCTCCTGAGCACAGTTTGCTACACAAATAATTCTGTTTTTCCTTATTGGATCCCACGATCATGATATTGTTTCTCTTATTTACCTGTATCCTATCAGCTCTGGCAGCTAAAGGTAAGTGACTTCAGCAATACACCATTTTGTAATTGTTTTCAGGGGATATATCCATTGGAAATGAAGAAGTCATACATCATAAAGCCTCATTCAATTCGAGATCATGGGACTTATTTTTGCGTGCTTACTGTGGGCACGATTTAAGGTGTTATTCAACTGGCCGGGCCCGCAAGATAGGCGTCAGTCACAAGAATCGGAAACCATGCTCTCGACAGTAGCATTTGCAATGATCCCGGACGCAAGCCCGTAACTTGTGGTTCAAACTTGAAAAGTCGGAGCACTTTTAAATGCAAATATAAAATCGATCCAGCACTGTAAATGATGGGGAACACAATGGGTGATATTAGAATTAAAAGCACAACATTCTCAAGCTCGCACATCACCAATATATAATACTTTATTTCATATTTAATTTCCGTCTAAAGTCCTTTAGGCTTGAATGACCTCCAAGCCCGTATCTCGTTATTCAAGCCCGTAGGACTTCAATGAAATATGGAGGTTGGATTCCAAAGTCCTACGTGCTTGGGGGTAGAAGCCCATAGTATTTTATTTTGGTGACGTGCGAGCTTGAGAATGTTGTGCTTTTAATTCCTAATGTTAACCATTGTGTTTACAGTGCTGGATTGATTTTATATTTGTTTTTAGAGTGCTCTGATTTGTAATTAAGCCCTTTGAGACCTCCTGGTCGCAGTAACCTGTAGTGCGATTTTTGCCATTTGCGGGCTTGATGGAGTTGATAGCGAAGGAAAATCAGAGCAATTGAATAGTGATTTGTGATTTTAGTGATCGCAACTCTTGCGGCCGTGAAAGATCAAAGGCTGTGAGGGAAGTAACTTGCGATTTGACAAATCACTAGAAATCGCAGCTCACGGCACGTAACTCGTTCGGAGCCCGTAAACTTAATAGCAAAATAACTTGCGACCTCCACTTGCCAGCCCAGATCTCAAAATCTCTGCCTAGGATGAACTTTGTAAATATAGTGTAAAATACTCATATTAATGATTCCCAGTGCAGATTCACTTGCCAGATGGGAATTTTGATATTTAATGTTCTCCTGGCTCTAAATATATCAATAAAGTTCATATAATGCAGACACGGAAATGTGTGACCTAGAAGAGGTTCTAAAAATAGTATCATTTAACTATAACTATAGATAATAAGTGTTCTTAATATGTATTCTCCTACTGCACTGAAGATTGTAATATTTACCTGTTAGTCAGTATTTTTGATTCACCCATTAAAAAAGTTATTTTCTGTAATTCATAGCCAATAATTACTGATTACCCCCTGGGGCTCTGGACGTGTGGTTTTCAGTGCAAATTATATGCAAAACAAAAGACTAGCCAGGCTAAGACCCCAGTACACCAATTTTGTTCTGGTATCTGAGCATGCTCAGTCTTTCTTTCTGCGTATAACTTAAACTGAATACAATAGGTTCAAAACCCAAGGCCATGATCAGCAATTATTGAATATGATGTCCTTGATGGATGTATCAGAAACACTGTTTAAGGGCTAAAATATATATATACACGCTTTTGAATATCATAATATGCAGTACCCATATGCCAGTTATATCAGAGCACACAATACCACTTAATTTAGAACATCACACATTTTCACAAAACATGAAGTTGTTTCCATTGTGTGTACCATTTATGATTCAATGTGTCTGCAAGTCACTCAGTACTGCCAAGAAACGTATGGAGAAATTGGAGTAATATTCCCCCTGTAGGATGATATTTCAGCTTTCAGAACTGTGTTTTGGCATATTTTTTTAATCATAACTTTCAATCTAAGGCTTATAAAACAGAAGGAGGAATAACAAGAGAGTAGAAAGAATGGCTAGAAACCACATTCAATAGAGGTTCTGGGAAATTCAGAGGCCCGTAAGTGAGGTTGCAAAGCTATTTTGCTATTCATTGGCGTCTTTTTGCTGGCTCGGAACGACTTCTGAGTTACGGACTTGAAAAGATTGCGATGGTTAAACTCGTAATTTACAGCCTCCAGAAGCCTTTGATCTTTCACTTTCGCAAGGCTAAAATCGCAAATCGTTGTGCAATTGATCAGTTTCCCCAAGCCGCAAATGTTTTCACACCCGTAAACGTCAAATGAAGGAGAAAATCCCACGAATGCTAGAGAGGACCCGCAAGGGGGTTAAACACCTATTCTTAACACTGTAAATGCAAATTAAAAATCAATACTGCACTTTAAATTACTGGGAAGGCGATGATAGACATTAGAATTGCACAACAGTCTCAAGCCAAATCAGCAAGGAATAAAAAATATTTGTACGTGTCATTTCGGGGTTAAATCGATCGAAATTGATCTTGGGTATCAATGAGTTAATACATATCAGGCCACCCACATGCACTAGAACTGTATCGGCATTCATTTTCATAAATCTTTATTTTGCGCATTTGCGAGTCTGATCCCAAACCTAATTGATTGACATGTAACCTCCCTGTTTTACTGCTGTAATTATAATAATAATAATAACTGTCTCATTTTCTATTGGCTGATTTGAAATGGGCGGTTACGGGCTTGCTGAATTGATCATGTTCCTGCCCTGAACTGCTCTGAATCAGTGCATGTGTCTCTTTCCCCCGCTCTCCCTACTCTGTGTCTCTTCCCTCCCTCCCCTGTGTCTCTTTCCCCCTCCCTCATGTCACTCCCCCCCCCATTTACCTCCCCCATGTCCTTCCCCCCTCCCCTGTGTCTCTTCCGCTCTCCTCTCCCTCCTCTGTGTCTCTTCCCCCTTCTCTCACTCCCCTGGATTTGTCGCAAGTGTGATGAAGAATCGCAGTTTACAACTATTATATGTGATAATCCAACTGGAAACAAATACTCTATTTCAGTCCTAGTGACTAATTTTTTTTGGGGGCGAGACTTCTAAGGGTCTGCCTTTCATTTGTCATCGCATCTGCATTGTATCCGTGGTTCCTCACAGTCACATTCAAATATGTTGCAGGACACACAACCACCCCTCCTCACTTACATTTCATCATTCTTTTCCTCACCATTGAGGACATTTTTATTCTAATGAAGAACATGGTCTACTGTCTGTTACTCCAATATTTGTCACCACTGAGATGGATTAGGTGAATACCAGATGTTTAAAACCAATATATTTATATATAGTTACATATAGTTACATAGTAAATTAGGTTGAAAAAAGATATAGCCACATTAAAGTCGAAGCACCTTAAGTGCTACGGGACACGTTTTAGGTTACAGAGCTATTAGGTTAGACCATGGCGTGAGTTACGGGCTTGAGAAGCAAGCCTGTAAACCCTTTCCTCGCACGCAAGCTATTAAGGTGCTGGACGAGCCGCGATCGTCTGTAACTATCCAATTACGGTATAAGGTAGTGAAACACAAGCCTTCCAGCCAATAGAAAGCAGTCTAGCTGAAGATGACTGACAGTGGGAGATTATAAATTTGCCTTCCACAAGGCCATGCGTTGACTGTGTTGTGTTTTCACAGTCAACGCATGGGCAATGCAGGTCCCGGAGTTGGTGGCCAGGTTCAATTTGAGAGAGAGAGTAGGAGAGTTTGGAGAGAGGTAGTTTGCTGTTTTATTCAATTATATTCTATTATATACGATTTTACACGTAATACTTGCTTACACTTATTTACAGATTACACATATTTGCAATACACATTATTTAAAGAACACACATAGAGACATATATAGTTAGGTCACTACATCCCCTCCACCATCCCATCCCCCACACCCCATCCCCTAACAGTTATTAATAACACATAATACAAACATTTTTTCCCCATCAGACATACACAGTTACACTTTTTTTTATTTATCCTTATTTTGTGTTTGGGATTTTTATGGAAGGAAGAGAGTGGAGGGGAGAGGAGTGGAGAGGTAGGGAGGAGGAGAAGAGGAGAGGTGAGGAGGAGAGAGAGGAGAGTGAGGTGGTCATGGGGAGCAGAGGTGAGGAGGAGGAGGTGAGGAGTGTTGGGGAGGAGGTGGAGGAGGAAGAGAAGGGAGAGGAGGTGGAGGAAGGAGAGAAGATGGAGGAGGAAGAGGAGGTATAGGGAAAGGAAGAGGAGGAGGAGGGTGGGAGTGCAGAGAAACCTGATCCCAGGGAGGGGTGGTAGTTCGGGGAAGGGACAGGCTCCAGGGACAGGTCAGGGAGGCAAGGGTCTCCATCCACAGTCGAGAGGGCAAGAGGCTAGTGGAGGAGCAAGCCCCGCCCAGAAGGAGCCAGCGCAGGGGGAGGAGGAAGGAAGAGGATCTGAGGGCCCTGTATCGGAGAAGGAAGTAATATGGGTGGTGGGATCACTATCCGGGCCTCCAGCAACACCGCTGGGATTCGACCCCACTATCCCCCTCCTGCAAAGCCGGTGAATCTCGCCAGGGCCCTCCAACTAGACATATGGCAACCAGAACATTCAGTCGCCACCTCCTCCCCCCCACAGCATTGTGCTGTACTGGCCACCACCACCACTGGGCCCACCCACACCACTGCCAGCTTCGCCCAGGCTCAAGCCGGGCCTCCTCACCTGGCCACACTCCACAGGACTCCATCCCCCAGACCAGGCCAGGCTGCGCAGGGGGAGATGCTGGCCTTCATGCGGCAGCAAATGGACTTACATCTGGGAATCCAGGCCAGCATCACCGCCAATCATGCAGAGCTCATGCACAGCCTGGCAAGGTGCAATAGGGAGGAGAAGAGACATCATCTAATGACAGAGTCCCATCTGGCTGGCTGCTCTGGATCAGACTTATCCCCAGCCCCACCTCATCTACCCCAGAGGCATCTCCAGGACATGCCCGGACCCTCGTCTCCTCTCACCATGCCTCCACCACTTGTAGTGCTGCTACAGGTAGTGTGTCTTTAATTGCTTTATGCATGTTGCTGCATTGCTTTTCATATTGGCATGTGCATGACCATTCCAACATATGATAAAAAAATATATTTTTTAAATGCATTTTTTTATTGGGGGATTGTTGTCCAAGTAATCGTAATGCCCTTCTATGCTTTCTCCATATTTTAAAGTCCACTGGTATGTTTATATTGCCTTGTCTGTAAACCCTTTGTGGGTCTTATTTGGAGCCCGTAATGTTTTTGCCTTTGTTTGAAGGTTACAGGTTTGAACGCCAGGGCGTCTTTGGAAATTCATTGCAAATTAATAGTGAAATTGGAACGTAACAGTTACGGGCTTGAGAGAACAAAGGATTTGCGGGCACGCAGTTCAAATTTCCTTGTCCAGTAGGCTGTTTTCGCACTTAACCCGCAGATCGTGAGCGGGTTGCTTTACAGGGCCAATTTAAAAGCCGTAAGTCTTCCGGCCTACGTCACCGCCTACAGTTTTACACGTTAGGGAAATTTAATGGGGCTCTTAGTCCATCAAGTTCAACCTTTTAAGATCTAATCTGATCTGCAATAGGCCCAATATGCCAATTGTCTCGAAAGGGAAAATAAATAATTCCTTCCTAAGCACAGATACTTGAACTTGGTGTCAACCCTGGATCAATACTCTCTCTAATTAACCAGGATAACCCTGAATACCCTTTTAGTTTGAAAATATATCCAATCCCTTTTTAAAGTTATCTATCGAATCCACTGTCACATAGTTACATAGTTACAAAGTAATTCAGGTTGAAAAAAGACTTTAGTCCATCAAGATCAACCTTTTTCAATCTCCTCTGATCTGCAATACGTGGATTTATTGTTAATTGATCCAGAGGAAGGCAAACAGAAAAAAAAGCAGAGAAATGTTGCCAATTGTCTCAACAGGGAAAAAAATATAAAATTCCTTCCTGACCCCAGATACTGGCGATCGGATTCATCCCTGGATCAACACTCCCTCTCTATTTATCCAGGATAGCCCTTAACGCCCTTTTTATTTAAAAATATATCCAATTCCTTTTTAAAGTTATCTATACAATCTACTGTCACCACCTCCTTTGGCAGAGAATTCCACAGATTAACCACCCTTACTGTGAAGAACCCATTTCTTTCTTTAAGGTGAAATCTTTTTACTTCTAATCTCAAAGGATGTCCCCTTGTCAGTTGAAAACCTCTTGGCACAAAAAGTTCCTTTGACAAAGCCTTTTATTGACCTTGGATATATTTATATAAGGTATTCATATCCCCTCTTAGACTCCTTTTTTCTAGAGTAAATACGTTTAATTTCGGTAGTCTTTCTTCATAACTTAGCCCCACCATTCCCTTTATTAGCTTTGCTGCCCTTCTCTGTACTTTTTCCAGCTCTAAAATGTCCTTTTTATGTAGTGGTGCCCAAAATTGTACTCCATATTCCAAATGAGGGTGTACTAGGGATTTGTATAGTGGCAAAATTATATTTGCTTCCCTAGCTTCTATACCCTTCCTAATACATGCTAATATTTTACTTGCCTTTGTAGATACTGCTTGGCTTTGAGCACCTAGGTGGTTGTCCACAAGTACTCCAAAATTCCTTTCAATATCTGATACCCCTAAATTTCCTCTATTAAGATTATGAATTGCATGGCTATTTTTCCTTCCCAGATGCATAACTTTACATTTATTCGTATTAAATTTCATCTGCCACTTAGATGCCCATTCCTCTAATTTATGCAAATCCATTTGGAAGGAAAGTGCATCATTTTCTGATTTAATTACCTTGCACAACTTTGTGTCATCAGCAAAAATGGAGACATCACGGTCCAATCCCCTTTCCAAGTCATTAATAAATATGTAAAAAAGGAGAGGACCTAATACTGTGTCCTGAGGAACCCCACTCACCACATTAGTCCAATCGGAGTATGTTCCATTTACAACAACACTTTGCTTCCTGTCTTTTAGCCAGCTCTCAATCCATAAACAAATATTTATGGCAATTCTTGTATCCCTTAATTTGCTCAATAGTCTCCCATGTGGCACTGTATCCAAAGCCTTTGCAAAATTCAAATAGACTACATCCACTGAGTTGCCTTGATCCAAGTTCCTACTAACCTCCTCATAGAAACTAATTAGGTTTGTTTGACATGACCTGTCCTTCATAAATCCATGTTGGCTCCTACTTATAATCCTGTTTGAATAGACATATTCTTGTATATTATTCCTTATTAACCCTTCTAAAAGCTTTCCCACTACCGAAGTGAGACTCACTGGTCTATAATTCCCTGGATTTGCTCTTGCTCTCTTCTTAAATATAGGTATCACCTCTGCCTTTCTCCAGTCATCTGGACCCTGTGTTGAGTGAATCCTGAAAAATTAGATATGATGGTTTGGCTATCAAAGAACCCAGTTCTCTCAGTACTCTTGGATGTATTCCATCAGGACCTGGGGCTCTATTAACATTTATTTTTTTCAACCTCTTTTGGATATCTTCCTGCGATATCCAGTTATTTGGTGTAGGTAGTGTAGCCCCATTATGTTGCAGTGACCCAACCACTGGAACCTCTCTTGTGTATACCGAAGAGAAGAACCTATTTAGCTCATCTGCCTTTTCCTGGTCACTAATTATCAGGCGGCCTGTGTCATATTGTAATGTTCCTATAGCTTCCTTCCTGGCCTTCTTCCCATTAAAATATTTACAAAATATTTTAGGGTTAGTCTTACTCTCCTTTGCAACTAACTTCTCATTTTCTATTTTAGCCTATCTAATAGCCCTTTTGCAAGCCTTGTTAATTTCCTTGTACTTACATAAAGCAGCCTCTGTCCCCTCTTGTTTGTATAATTTAAACACTTGTTTTTTTACTCCTCATCTTCATCTTTAATTCATTGTGATTTATTCCTTCTACTTCTATTTCCACATGGTATATGGTGATAAGTATGTTTATTTAGTAAGGATTTGAACTTTGTCCATTTATGTTCAGTATTTTTACCTGTCAATTCTCTGTCCCAGTCTATACCTTGTATTGCTGCCCTTAGACCGTTAAAATCTGCCCTTTTAAAATTAAGAGTTTTCGTTAGCCCTTTACAGTTTTGTTTTTTTTATTCAATTTCAAATGAGACTGTGATCACTGTTTCCCAACGGTTGCCCTATTTCCACTTTTCATACTATATCAATAATATTTGTGATAACTAAATCTAAGATAGCTCCCTTGAGCAATCTTAATACTGACCCTGGATGTCTTTATTTAAGGTAATCATATCTCCTCTTAGATGCCTTTTTTCTTGAGAAAATAAGCTTAATATAATTAGTTTTTCTTCATAACTTAGTCTCTCTATTCGCCTTATTAGTTTTGTTGCCCTTCTATGTACACCTTCTAGCTCTAAAATGTCCTTTAATGAAGTTGTGCCCAAAATTGTACTCCCTATTGCAAAAGGGGACATACTAGGGATTTGTATAGTGGCAGAATTGAATTTGCCATTTAGTTCCCCATTTCTCTAATTTACCCAAATCCCTTTGGAGGGAATGTACATCATTATCTGATATCATTACTTTTGAACAACTTTGTGTCATCAGCAAAAATGGAGACAATATTTTTCAGTCCTACTTCTAAAAGGAGAGGACCTAAGACTGAACCTTGAGGAACCCCACTTACCACATTAGTCCAATCGGAGTATGTTCCATATACAACAGCCCTTTGCTTCCTGTCTTTTAGCCAAGTCTCAATCCATGAGCAGATATTTACTGCAATTCCTGTATCCCTTAGTTTTCACAATAGTCTTTCATGTGGCACTGTATTGAAAGCCTTTGCAAAATCCAAAAAGACTACATCCACTGAGTTGCCTTGATTCATGTTCCGACAGTCCTCCTCATAGAGACTAATTAGATTTATTTGACATGACCTATCCCTCAGTGTTGACTCCTACTTATAATCCTGTTCAAATAGACATATTCTTGTATATTATCCCATATTAACCCTTCTAAAAGCTTCCCCACTACAAAAGTGAATCTGACTGGTCTATAATTCTCCTGATTTGCTCTTGCTCCCTTCTTAAATATGGGCATAAAATCTGCTTTTCTCCAGTCATCTGGTAGTGACCCTGTATTGAGTGAATCTTGAAAAACTATATACATTTTTTGACTATTATTTAGCTCATCTGCCTTTTCCTGGTCATTAATTGTCAGATGGCCTGTGCCACATTGTAATGTTCCTATAGCTTCCTTCCTGGCCTTTTTCCCATTAATATAATTAAAAGATATTTTAGGGTCTTACTCTCCTTTGCAATTAACATTTCATTTTCTATTTTAGCCAGTCTAATAGCTCTTTTGCAAGCCTTGTTGATTTCCTTGTACTCACGTAAAGCAGTCTCTGTCCCCTCTTGTTTGTATAATTTAAATGCCTGTTTTTTGCTCCGCATCTTGATCTTTAAATCATTGTTAAGCCTCATTGGATGTGATTTACTCCTTATACTTTTATTCCCACTTGGTATATGGTGATAAGTATGTATATTTAGTAAGGATTTAAATGTTGTCCATTTATGTTCAGTGTTTTTACCTGTTAGTTAATTGTCCCAGTCAATACTTTCTATTGCTGCCCTAATTCAATCTGAAATGAGACTGTGATGTGATCACTGTTTCACAAAGGTTGCCCTATTTCAACATTTGATACAATATCAATATTATCTGTGATGACTAAATCCAAGATAGCCCCATTTCTAGTAGGCTCTTGTATAACCTGGGCCAGATAATGATCCCTGAGTGTACTCAAGAACCTGCTCCCCTTAGCTGAACTGTTGGTCTCATTCATGCAATTAATTTCAGGGTAGTTAATATCCCCCATTATTAAAACTTGCCTATGCTTAGCTGCATTTCCAATATGTAACAATACATATTTTTCAGTCCTCATTGCAGCCCCTGCTCATTGCAGCCCCCGTCAAACCAGTAACTTTCGGCCCTCGAAATGAGTGCTTTCGGCACTCATTTCGCATGCGCAAGCCTGTATATTTTATCATTGTGTGACGACAACTTGCAATTACCACGGCTATCATATGTGATTCAATGCCTTGCAAGGGTCAGGTAAAGCAGCAATGTAATTTATGCGCCCTATGTTTTAGTGTAGAGAGATGATCCTAATGATCTTTTAATTGCCGTATATACTCGAGTACAAGCCGAGTGTTTCAGCCCTTTTTTAAGACTGAAAAGGGCCCCCTCGGCTTATACTCGAGCCACCCTGTCTCTCCACCCCATTGTCTCTTGTCCCCTCTCCCTCTCCTGTGTCTCTTTCCCTCCCCCTCCCTTATCATCCTCCTCATCCTCCCTCCTCAACCCCCCTCCTCATCCATAATTTCTATATTGCACCTTCAGTCAGGTTTTCTTGTTTTATTATTACACCCTAGAAAGCAGCACCTCAGGATACTTTATTCATCTTTGATGTTTTATTATTTCCTGCTTATGTGTCTCCTAAAAATGTGTTTGTAATGTGCCAATATATTCCGTAGCGCTATACAGGGGTTAAGAAAAGGCAAAACACCATAATAATAAATTAAAAGAATGGGCCAATATAATGTAACACAATTCTTACCTCTCTACAGTTGTAATTATATCTCTATCGCATAATGTTCTCTTTTATTAGTTCATCAGTATGCTAAATAAAGCTAAATCATGGAATCAAATAAATTCAATTCACAACTGGAATGGGCATTTTAAGCTTGAACTTGTACCTATTGACAATATTTTTCAATGTATTTACAATATTTACACCAGAGGACATAAAATCGGTCATAATAAGTGTGGACAGCATAGAAGTCTTGAAATATAAATAGATATGCACTATGCATATGCATTTTTATTTTTCCAGTAACAATGAAAAATCAGATTTATGATCTGCATTATATTTTTTCATCATTTTACATTTTCACATATTGTGTTAGGGACATAAGGTAAGTATACTTTGCATATCTTGATAATGTGAGGAAAATAACTTGTATCAAGTAAGCATGATGACTATATTTAATGCAACAATTGTACTTCTCCTGTGCATTTTTCTGATAATTGTGAAAAATCAGTTTCTTGATCATCTTTATATATACAGTAATACTGATGTAAGACAAACAGAATTTTTCCATTTTTGTATATTATGTTAAGGACATACAATACGTGTATTTATGTTAAGGACAAAAGGTAAGTGTACTTTACATATCTTGGTAATGTGAGGTGAATATTATATTTCAGGCAAGTATAACGGCTATATCTCATATAATAAAATTGTACATAAATAAAAAAATAAAAACAATATATTTGTGTAAGTTTGAAAGAAAAAAAACATGTCTTCCCTTTTCTACACTTTACGTTTACCCCATTTTCCCTTTATTTAAAGCCCTACACTTATACTAGAACTGCACTGTTATTAGAAATGTTCGCAAGCTCACAAGTTCACTCCTTCCCCTATTTAAATTATATTTTGACTACTCACCTGTACGAAATTAGTGCACACAGCAAATAAACACACTTTACTTGGCAGAAGTAAATCAGTTGGAACAGACACACACCCAAAGTTATATGTAAGTTTAACACAGGCAAAACCACCCATCTCACCCGTACAAAATTATTGCACACAGCAAATAAACACGCTTTACTTACCAGAAGTAAATTAGTTCAGTATAAAATAGAGAATATGTCAGTGTGCAGACATTGTATTTAAATATTTGTCTTTCTTCTTTTTATCTTCAGTTCAACATGATAATACTGAACAAAATGGTGTGTCTTGCATGACCTGCACTGATACTAAGTCTACATCATGCATTGGTATCGAAATGGAATGTACTGGAGATGAGACCAAGTGTTTCACCCAAATTACAACTATGACAAGTAAGGTGGCATATGCTTACTAAACTATTGCAATAAGATCAGTTTCTGTTAAGGAATATTACTTAGAATAAAAATATTCACCAGACTTAGAGCCTCATTCAATTGAGACAATTTTTATTTACAGGAGTCTGTACATTTTTTTGTGATTCAATTTGCCTTTTATAGCTACCCGCAATTAAATTGCGGGTTACAGGCTCAAAAAAAACTGCAGTTGTCAAAATTGTAACTCTGTCCTATTTTCTCCTTTGATGTTTCAAGCCCACAAATGTTACAATCACTAAAATCGCAAATCTCTGTCCAATTGCTACAATTCCTCAAGCCCGCAATTGCTTTCATACCCGTAAATGGCAAATGCAGCCAAAAATCCTACGAGTACTAGATAGGACTCTCAAGGGGGTTAAATACCTGTTTGTAACACTATTAAAGCAAAAAATAAATAATTAAAACTGCACTTTAAAATGCTGGGAAAGCGAGGTAAGACATTAGAATTAATTGCACAACAATCTCAGGCTCGCACATCTGCAATCAAAAATATTTTTTCCCGGATTTATTTCCATGTTATATTAAGCTCAGGAATTAAGGAGTTAATTCATATCAAACCACCCACATGCACTATAACGGTTTCTTCATTCATTTTTATTGATTCTGAAATCGATGGACTGCGAGCCCGATCACAGATCGGACCTCAATGTCTTGTTTAGTATTGGCTGTTTCTAACTCCAGACTTACAGGCTTGCCTAATTGATTATGATCCGGCCCAGAAATTCTACATATGAAAGCATGGTTTATGGTTTTGGCTTTCAGCCATGTAGTTGCGTCCTTGTTCAATTGAATTGCTCTGTAACTGTTGCAAATTTGTAAACTGCAGACCTACATACAAAGGCATTGCACTTTGAAGGCTTGTAATTGAATGGAGCCCATATTGCTTATATTTTAATAAAATGTGAAACTTTACAACCATAGTACAAAGCTTCAGTATTGTCTACGAAGAATTAATTCCATGGGCTAGTGGACAATGAGATCAATGTACCCAAAAATGCATATGAAAATATTTATTTTGTGGATTATTTGTAAAAAAGATGCAGTGTTTTTTAAGGCTTTCTGGGTAAGGGTCAAGACTGAGAACTTAATCTTGTCAGAAATCATTAGTCAATGAAGGGATATTGCTGAGAGTGTGGTAGAATGAAGTACTTGTAATATCTCCATATTCGACATGCTAAGTATAGCAAGTAGCCATCCATAATGATATGTCAAATAGACTGTACATTTCAATAAACAGCTGATACATTTGTAAAGGAAAAATAGCTACTCCTATGTACTGTAAGGTGGTAGTAATTAGGAAGTTACAACTCTTAAACCATATATAATGGTAGTTGGGGCACAGACTGAAGACATGGAGAGTGTACAAAAGTCATAAATAGACTTCCTTCAACCTTTATGTCACTTCTCCCTACTTATCTTCCTGTACCTTACAACCAGCTGGCACTTCCCAAGTGACTCATGTTAGCTATGAGCAAATTATATATTACCCTGGTGAGTCCTGTTTCAACAGTAGCAATTTTTATTCTTCCCCATTAATTATATATTTTCTTGTCAGAACACATAAAGGTATAGATGAAAACAGCAACCATGGGAAGCTGCCCTAACTTAAATTGCTTATAAAATGGTGATAAATATGTTTAGCAAATGTTTATGGTAAACAGTTTTTCTCTGACAGATTTTTGTATTTTAAATTTTATTTGTAGTAGGGGTTTTAGTAAATCAGTATAACACATTTAAGTGCACACCACACATAACTCAAAAAAGGATTCCAATATACTAATGTATTTATTGTCTTTTTCCATGAAGCTCCCCCATATATCACAGCGGTTATACGAGGTTGTTCAAATTAAGCCCTGTGTCACATTGGTAACCGAGAGACACGAGTTGGGAACTTTAAAGCCAGAACCGAAATTTCATGTACTGATGGAAAGAGACATTGACAAATTAACTAAGGTTCACAAGCCAACTGTATCTACAATTTAAACACTTACAATATGAAATGAATAAAAAATTAAACAATGTAATTGTGTTAATAAATGTTAGTTGATCAATAACAGTAATTTATTATGAAATATAACATATCAACATGTCTCTGTCTTGATACACCATGCTGAAGGACCCAAATGGCAAAACGACTTACGTGCATGTGCGAAATGCGCACCAAACAAATTTGCGCTGCCCTAAAAGCAGGCATGCCTACCTGCGTGGCCCGATAGGTCGACGTGCATTTAGCACTCTCGCTGAAGATGAAGCAAGTATAGTGCTTAGTTTCCTGCTCTCGGCTGACATACACCCAGGGACTCTGGAGATTCAATGCAATAACATTGCAAGGCCGGGGTGGGGTGGGGGGGACTTTATGCTGCCGCTAGTCTTGCCAACACCTGTAGGAGAATCTTCCTTGTCACCATCAGTTGATGTTTGTGTGAGGAGCAGAGGAGGAATCATAGGAATGCATCTATGACATTAAAAAAGGGTATGCCTGTATGTAGAAAAATCTGATTGTTAAGTAAATTGAATGTTTGTTGATATCCCAAATCTGTAACCATTAGAAACACATAGACACAGTGATTGTGGTATAATAATGGAAAAGTTTATTATATACACAGAGCAAAGTCATAAATGTATTCAAACATGCATTAATATCATATGTGTGGTGTGAGTGATTCCAAAGAGGACAAAGATTGGAAAATGGGAAAAGCTAAATGGTTAAAAGTAATATTGTATAATAATAACAATGTTTCATAGCACCTACCAAAGTCACATGTGGTCATTACACCAAAGTAATATTAATCAGAGGAATAGAAATGTCATCATAACTTCATATAAAAGAAGTAAACAGTGATGTGCAGAGCACTTACATTGTGTATTCATCTGTTCAATTATACAGATGCATTAACTCGTTGATTATGTAATCAAGTTCAATTAAATGCATACAGTGTGATCAAAAAAAATCAAAAAGTCAAAAAATCAAAAAATGATGGTCATAATCTAAAAAGACATTAGACACAGCACGGGGGGCAGCCAAGACGTCTGGGAGTGAGGTTGCATGCGAATTTAAGTAGAATTTCAAGAGTTTCGCTGCTCGAAAATCGCCTACGGGAGAAAAAAATGGGCGCCCAAAAAACTAAAACGAGGCTACACAACCCCTAAACATGCGAAACACCACCAGGCACATACGACTTTTACCCAGGAACGTTTGAGCTACAAAATACACTATTAGGAAGGACACAAAATGCTCGAGACCCGGGCAACACATACACAATCGCCACCATTTTACAACAGTAACTTAAAACTAATAATTCCATGCTAAAATGCCACTTTACACAACTAAACAAACAGTTCAGCCTCACGCAAGCCGCCTATTTACACTGCACACTTGCCACATTGCTGACACTTTCTCCTTAGGTCACCAACAGTCAAAATGTACACTGTATACTGCAGCAAAAACAAAAGACATTGTTAGCTCTTCAGCATATTCATTGGTGCATATATTAAATACAAATAGATAAAGTATACTTACAGAAGGAGCACGGAGGAGCGGAGGAGAAGCTTCTGATGGATGGTAAGTGAGTGGAAAGGGAGAGAGGGCGGTAATTATAGGGGTAAAGTGAGGATGGGGGTTTAGGATAAGGAGGGGGGTTTCGGATGAGGAGGGGGGGTTCGGATGAGGAGGGGGTTGAGGATGGGGGGATTGAGGATGAGGATGGGGGGGTTGAGGATGAGAGGGGGGTTGAGAATGGGGGAATGAGGATGAGGATGGGGGGTTGAGGATGAGGATGGGGGTGTTGAGGGTGAGGAGGGTGATAAGGGAGGGGAGGGAAAGAGCCACAGGGGTGGAGAAAGACACGGGGGAAAGAGAGACACGGGGGAAAGAGAGACACAGGGGGGAAAGACACAGGGGAAAGAGAGACACGTGGGGGAGAGACATGGGTGGCTCGAGTATAAGCCGAGGGGGCCCTTTTCAGACTTAAAAAAGGGCTGAAAAACTCGGCTTATACTTGAGTATATACAGTAATTAATGAATTAATTATTATAAAAAATATATTTATATAAAAAAAACACACCAGGGGAGAGGTTCACAATGAGCCCCGAGGGTGCTCATAGGAGCAAAAGTACACAAGGGGAGTGGCTTGCAATGAGCACCGAAGGTGCTCATACAACCAAAAGTACATGAGGGGAGAGGCTCGCAATGAGCGCCGAAGGTACTCAGAGGACTAAATGTCTTACATTGTGAGGCAAACAGCATTACCTGCCTTACAATTTTATTGCCGCCATTTTTTGACGGGAAAGTTGCTAGTGATAATATAAAAGCAGAACACTGTTTTCTCCAAATGGTGATATAAAAAAAGGATGACTAATAGCAAAATACATGCAAATGGCAAGAACGTCATCCCTCTGCTCCTTTTATGTTTAACTAGCGCTAATGCAAAGTGGCATACATATCTGGCAGTTGTTCTGTGTCACTTCCGGTAGTTAGTGAGGTAATTTCCAGTGGGCCGTTGTTGGGCTACCAGGTGGCCAATCAAAAGGCCGGGACAGTGGCAATGACATACAAACCACACACAAGTGAAAGTAAAATTAAAACAAGGACCAAAGCCAGTCTAGGAGTAAAAACTCGCCAACGCAAGTGTGTATGAAAGCTAAAGCAATGCATATGCAGCTCCACCTATTTACCCTAAAAGAACGGCCCCAATCCTCACCACTCATGTGCATCCTTTTGGCATACCAAGAAAATGGCCAAGAAAAAGTATTCATAAAACCACACAGTTGTAACGAAAGTATAATAAGAACCTGAATATAATAGCTGATATATCAAAAACTATATGGAACTAGCGACTTGCCCGTCAAAAATGACGAACCAATACAATTTTAAGCCATGGCAATGCTGTTTGCCACACAATGTAAAGCTTTTGCTTCTCTGAGCACCTTCACCGCTCATTGCGAGCGTCTCTCCTCTTGTGTACTTTTGCTCCTCTGAGCACCTTCTGCGCAATATATATATAACTACAGTGTAAAAATTAAAAAAATGTAATGCAGTGGAAAGTCTAAATTTTGATTTTCCATTACTTATTAAATTAATGTACATTAATTATTAATTCTGAATTAACAAATGTATTAGGAAGTGAGAAGCATTAATGTATTCATAAAGTAACGGCAGTGTATAATATGCTATTTAGCGTCTTTTTATGTATATATATATATATATATATATATATTTATTTTTTTTTATAAGAATTAATTAATATAATTTATTTATTTGTAATTAATATATCCAGCAATCAATATCCTGAAGAGCTAACAATCTACAGTTGGACTGTTGCTGCCCTGAGGAGAAAGTGTCAGCAATGTGCCAATTGTGCAGTATAATTAGGCTTCTTGCGCGAGGGCAAACCGTTGGATTAGTTGGGTAAAGCACCCTTTTAGATTCGTAATGTTATTAAGTTGCAAGTTAGTGTTGTAAAATGACTGCGATTGTCTATGTGTTACGCGGCTCGCAAGCATTTTTCATCCTTTGTAATAGTGTATTTTGTACCTTGTACGTTCCTGGGTAAAAGTGGTATGCGTCTGGTGGTGTTTTGCGCGGTTCGAGGTCGCGTAGCCTCGTTTAAATTTTTTTCGACCGCCGTTTTTTTTCTTGCTTAGCCGATTTTCAAGTGCCGGAACTCAGCAAACTCTGCTTAAATTTATGTGCAACCTCACTCCCAGATGTCCTGACTGTCCCCCCGTGCTTTGTGTGCTTTTTTCGATATGAGCGGTTTGGCCATTAACTTCGTATTTTTCAGACTTTGTTTTTTTTTCTAAATCCCGCGCCTTGAAATTTAAGTCTCTCATTCCTCAACTGCTTGCAGCCTAAGGCAACTCACGTTTCCTAACTGCTTGGAGGCTAAGTCCGGCGTTTTTCAATGCCTCAACGGCTCGCCTCGCTTTGCGAGGCTTGCAGCAGCGCCTTTGGCGCTCATTTAGTCTAAGTACCAAGTTCTTCTATACTTCAACTGCTCGCCTCGCTATGCGAGGCTCGCAGCCAATGAACTCCTTTGGTGCTCATTGCCTAAGTGCTGATAGTTTTAATGCCTCAACTGCTCGCCTCACTTTGCAAGGCTCGCAAGCAATGAGCGGCTTTGGCGCTCATCTCCTAAGTCATGAGCAACAGCGCAAAGCGTGACGACGTCTTGCAGTTTGACAATTATAATATGTAATAAAGAGTGAAATAATAAGGCCATAAGAAAAAATTAAATAAGATGGGACTATAAAACGGTTAAATACAAAAAGTGTGGCTATCCATTGTGGAAACCAAGGAGATCCAGTAGGGTAATAACTGAGAAGTGAAGGCGATAGTCTATTGGCATGCAGAGAGCTATGTCCAAAAAGCACTACATATTAATATAATTATGAATGCCCCTCTTAATTTTACTCGTGCAACTACTGTGTATAGGTCCCCTTTGGCGCTCATCACGGGCCTTGTAATGAGTGCTTTGGTGCTCATTGCGAGTCTCTCCCTCTGTCTACCTCTTCCCTTGTTTCTCATGTACCCCTCCTCTCCCTCCCATGTGTCTCCTCCCCCCTGTGTTTTTACCCCCTCTCCCCCTGTGTCTTTCCCCCCTGCCCCCCCTGTGTCTCTTGCCCCCTCTCCATCCTCTGTGTCTCTTGCCGCCTTTCACTCCCCTGTGTCTCTTCCCCCCCCCCTTGGTTCTCTTTCCCCTATGTCTCTTCCCCCTCCCTCATGTCTGCCCCCCCCCCCATTTCCCTCCCCTGTGTCTCTTCCACCTCCTCTGCCTCGCCTGTGTCTCTCCCCCCTCCTCTCCCTCCCCTGTGTGTCTACCCACCTCCTCTCCCACCACTGTGTGTCTCCCCCATCCCCTTTGTCTTCTCCCCACTCCTCTCCCTCCCCTGTGTGTTTCCCCCTCCTCCTCTTTGTCTCTTCCCCCTCCTCTCACTCCTTTTTGTCTCTGGCCCCTCTCACTCCCCTGAGACTATCCCCCCTACTTTCACTCCCCTGTGCCCCCCCTCCTCTGTGTGTTCTCCCTCTCATTCCCCTGTGTCTCTCCCCCCTCCTCTCACTCCCCTATGTGTCTACCCTCCCTCCTTTCCTAACCCTGTGTCTCCCCCTCCGCTGTTTCACTTCCCCCCTCCTCTCCCTCCCCTGTGTCTCTCCCCCCTCCTCTCACTCCTTTGTGTCTCTCCCCCATCTCACTACTTTGTGTCTCTCCCCCCCTCCTCTCACTCCCCTGTGTCTTCCCCAAACTCCTCTCACAACCCTGTGTCTGTTCCCCCTCCTTTCACTCCCCTGGGTCTTCTCCCCCCTTCCTCTGTGTTTCTCCCCCCTCTGTGTCTCTCCCCCTCTCATTGCCCTGTGTCTCTCCTACCTCCTCTGTGTCTCTCCCCCCTATCATTCCCCTGTGTCTCTTTCACCTCCTCTGTGTCTCTTTCCCCTCTCATTCCCCTGTGTCTCTTTCCCTTTACACTCACTCCCCTTTGTCTCTCCCCCCCTCCTCTGTGTTTCTCCCCCCTCTGTGTCTCCCCCCCCTCTCATTCCCCTGTGTCTCTCCCCCCTCCTGTGTCTCTCCCCCCTCTCATTCCCCTGTGTCTCTCCCCCTCATCTGTGTCTCTTCCCCCCCTCTGCTGTGTGTCTACCCCATCCTCTCCCACCCCTGTGTGCCTCCCCCCTCCCCTGTGTCTCTTCCCCCCTTGTCTCCCTTCCCTTTGTCTCTCCCCCTTACTCCTTTGTGTCTCTCCCCCCTCCTCTCACTCCCCTGTGTCTCTCCCCCATCCTCTCACTCCTTTGTTTCTCTCCTGCCCCCTCCTCTCACTCGCCCTCACCCCCTCCTCTGTGTCTCTTCCCCCTCTCCTTCCCCTGTGTTTCCCCCCTCCTCTGTGTCTCTCCCCCTCCTCTACCACCCCTATATTCACCTCTTCCCCCCTCCTCTCCCTGCCCTGTGTTTCTCCCCACTCCTCTTCCTGCCCTGTGCCTCTCCCCTTCTCCTCTATGTCTTCCCCCTCCTTCCCTGTGTGTCTTCCCTCCTCCTCCTGTGTCTTCGGCGCACAATTCACCTGCTCAGGCTACTGCCGTGCAATGCACCTGGGCGAGCTGCCGATGCGCAGTGCGCCTGCGCAGCCCGTTTCGCAATGTGCATGCACAGCTTCCGCCACACTATGCGCATGCCTATGCGCGGGCCGTTGCGCAATGCGCATTGCGCATGCGCGGCCTGTTGCTCAATGTGCAGTTGTCATATTGCGATTTGTCGCAAGCGTGACGACGATTCGCAGTTTAACAACTATTATATGTGATACGACATAGTTCGATTTACAATTGGTTAAGTGTTTTATCCGGAACTTTTTGCTAGTGGATATAATGTGTAAAGTTTTTGAAAACTTACAGGTGGTGCATCCCTTGGTAACACATTTAAAGCTACCCTTAAGGTTTTTTGACCATGGGTTTGCCTTAATCTGTACTGTCTTTTTCATAACTCACTTGGTACTAGATTTTTTTTGAGAATAGTACTTTTTCTAAATGCAATCACTAGTTTCTCTGGTAGGATTTCTTTCAGAATATCAAAATAGGCCAAAGTTTTCTCATACTTTGCGAGACGTTTCTAGCTGCATGGCTTTGTCTACTGAGAAAAAAAAATATATTTTTTTATCTATCTTGGATCGTGATTACTGGTGGCATGCAAATAACCATTTGTGTCAGTGTTTTTTGTAAATAATGTACTGTAGTCACCACTTGCCTTCCCCTGGAAATGATTTGGCATCTCAGAGGGTGCTCTATACAGTATGTAAACATTAGAGAAGACAAGTGAACTCCAAGACTGGCTCCGGTCCCTGGTTCGATTTAGCTTTCACTTGTGTGTGGTTTGTATGTCATTGCCGCGGTCCCGGTCTTTTGATTGGCCATCCGGTAGCCCAACAGCGGTCTACTGGAAATTACCTCATTAACTACCGGAACTGATGCAGAACAAGCGCCAGATATGGATACCACATTGCATTAGCGGTAGTTAAACATAGAAGGCACAAAGGGATGCCGTTCATGCCATTTGCATGTATTTTGCTATTTGGCATCCTTTTTCTTATTGCCATTTTTATATATCACATTGAGAAAGCCCATAACATCAGACGAAACACATTTGTTTTCTTGTTTTATCACGTTTATTTACTTTTTATATGAATGTAGTATATTTAAAATTGTTTTACATTCAGAATAATACACTGATGATTTTATATTATGAATACTCCTCTGAGTGCTAGGTATAATTATATTTTATAAAGATATTAAAAACCAAATATACAATACCCTAAGGGATTCATAGAGGTGTGGCTAGCATAAAACTTACCAACTAGCATTTGGAGAAAACATCAGTGTTTTTATACTGCTTTTATATTATAATTCTGCGTTCATCACATCACTGCCAAATGACGGGAGGATTCACAGTTCATTGCATTAGATCAAGAACTCTCCAGTGGATCTACAAGGAGTAGAGGCAACTAGAGGTTGCCCTTCTCCCTCCCCCACTTTTTTCTTTGAGTTACTATGTGAGTACCTTGTGTATGGTGCCATCTGAAGAAGCAGCAGTCTCCAGCATCCAGCACCTTCCTAACTGGGATTTCTTTATCGAAAACAACTGCATCTGTGGATATTAGTCCCTGTTTTTTTCAAGGTTGGATCCATTTTCAGTCCTTGTGGATTGATGCATATCTAACAAGTCTTAGTCTGTCTATGTGTTTTTATACTACTCCTAACACATCACGACATGTATATCTATTTATTTTGTACTGGTCATAGTCTAGAGCGCTACGGTAATAGAGATACATGTGTGGTAGGCCTTTTGTGTTTTTAGTGGACATTTACCAAATCAATTATGTGTAATTAAAGCAACCAAACTCGTCCTACCTCAAAAGCACAGAAGAACACCTCTCCTACCTGATTCCAAAAACCCACCAATGCCTAGACCTTGCAAGTTCACCTGAAATATATACAACACAGTTAATGTTTGGGTAGGAAACACACACACTCATTACCAATTACTGTCAATTAACATGTCATTCACATTTTGTATTTGTTCATTGGTAATTATTGTGCAGCTCAAAACAATGAACATAACTCAGATGGGCTAAGTTTGGCCCCTACGCATACTAAGCAAAGACTTTTTCTAACAGGCGGTACATGGGTTTATGCATTGGGAGGGATAAACCATAAAATATGTATAGTTGAGATTGAGATGGATATGTATCCATTTTGAACAAAAAAAGCCCTCCCAGTTCCAAGAGATTTTTTTTGTGCAAATACGTGAAAGACTGGAACGGTGCCCTTAGTAAGTTTCCTAATACTCTATGCTAACTCCCACATGAATTCACTCCTCCTGTTCTTATCTTTGCATTAGAATACAATGTGAAGCCAGATGCTTTTAATTAAAATATAACCTCCTGAGCACAGATTGCTCCAGTTACACTACTCTTTCTGTTTGTCCTTATTGGAACCCACGATCATGGGATTTTTTCTCATATTCACCTGTATCCTATCAGCTCTGGCAGCTAAAGGTAAGTGACTTCAGCAATAAACAACTTGTAATTATTTTCAGGAGATATATCCATATATCACAGTCTACCTAGGATGGAATTTCTGCATTTTGTGAATATGGTGTAAAATACTCATTATATTTACAAGCACGTACTGTGTGGTTCCTCTTGCTTAATACACGGATTCTCAGTGACCTTTCACTTGCCAGATGGCAATTTTGATATGTAATATTCTCCTGACTCGAAATACATCAATTAAGTCCATATATTGCAGACAATGAAATGTGTGTGATTTAGAAGAGATTCTAAATATAGTTTATTTTAACTATAACTATAGTTAATTTAAAAGATCTTTATCAACTAAATGTTCTAAAAATGTACTTTTCTACATCTAACCTACATTAAAGATTGTAATATTTACCTGTTAGTCAGCCTTTCTAATTCACCCACTAACATTTATTTTTTTCTTCAAATTAATAGCCAATAATTACTGATTACCTCTGAATGTGGGGTCTTCAGTGCCAACTATATGCTAAACAAAAGACTGGACAGATTGAAACCCCGGGTAGTAACTTCACTGATTTCAGTGTGAAAACACTGTTCTCTTGTGATGTTCATATATTGCATAATGACAATTCCCCAATACACACTGCTAAGCAAATTCAAGAATCACATATATAGTTGTGAGCAATGCGAATCGAGGGCCACAGTTGCTGGCATGGAACGCCGAAGGCGCTCCATGCCAGCAACTATGGACCTCGCAAAATTTACGGACTTACGAGAAACAAATACTTAGAAAAAAAATCATTACGACCACACAAAAATACCTTACCGCCCGAAACCTGCGCACATGAAAACATTAAAAACACAATAAAAACACCCAACAAATACATAAAAAGCTTACATACAGCATGTGGGGGCACCCAGGACCTCGAAAACTGAAGTTACACGTCAATTTCACTCAAAATACAAGAGTTTAGACACCCGAAAATCCCCTAAACGAGAGAAAAAATGTCGGCCAAAAAAAAAACGAAAATGAGGCTACAGGACCCTAAAGATGCAAAACACCACCAAACACCTATGGATTTTCCGAAAAAGACGGACGCGATCCAAGAACAAGCACGCCAAATCACCCATAGACGAGTACCACACATTAGGCGACATTTTAGAATACTAACTTACACAATGCGGAAGTATACAGCTACCCTAACGGATTTGGCTCGCGCATGTACACTACACTACACACTGCTGACACTTACACAGCAGCTCAACAGCCTTTAAAACACACATTGTATGCTGCAGCAACATCAAAACAGATTGTCAGCTCTTCTGCACAATGCTTCCTGCATATATTACTTCAAAATCGGTAAAGTATATTTATGTATTATTTTATTAATTATTTCATTAGCATTGGTAAAAATAAAAAACAATGCTCATAGCCCACAAACAACCAACAGCCTCGCAATGAGCGTGAAGGATCTTGGAACACTGACGAAATTAATGTCGCAAACAAACACCATTACCAGCCTTACACTCTTCTTGTCATCATTTTTTGATTGGCAAGCTGCTAGTGGTTTAAGAATGAAGTAAAAAATATCCATGGCCCTCCCAGTTACCATATTTAAACATATCTAAATGTCAATCTTAGTCAATACTTTTAAGTAAATATCAAGAAAAATATAAATTCCAATAAAAATGTGCTAGTTTTAGGGAAAGTATGCAGTGAAGCCAATGTGGATCTAAATCAATGTATTTTTTACTTGCAGGTTATTCTCTCTCTTGCACAAAGTGCTTAACATATAATGGTGATTCCTGTGTAGGGCCTACGGTTCTCTGCCCCTATGAGGAGGACAGTTGTGTTTCAATGTATGCGGTCACTTCCATTGGTATGTTGTAACATTTTGAAGAAGGATCTGCCTCCCAAGTATATGTCGAACTCTAATTAACTTGAAATAGTGGAACTTTACAGTAGGCATATAGAGACCCATGCCTTTTGTAACTTATATTTGACTTTTCTTATTTGTTTTTCCTAGACTCCTCGTATTAAGTTCAATATTTTGTATCATGTGTTATTGAATTTGAAAAATTACTTTTTTTTTTTTTTTAAATTTTAGATGGCAAAGTAGTTTCCAAAATCTTTAGTAGACAATGTGCAAAACACAATGTATGCAACAAATATGCAAGTGTAAGCCTATCAAATTCCCAAATCAAGACTAGTTCCAGCTGCTGTTTCACAGACAATTGTTCTCCAGACACCCCTAAAAGTAAGTACCTTATTGCCTGCTTTATTTTATGTCTGGAACTGGACCGCTAGATACTTAATATAGGATTGTGCCGAGTAGGAACATAACCTGGGAAAATAACATACCCCTAACAATGGAGGTAAATGGAAATGTGGAATTATTGTATAATCTTATATACATAAGGAAATATCAAAATAACTGCGCATTGTCTACCACTAATAAGATAAAGTTCCTAAAGGAATAAGGTGTATGGTTCAGTGAGGCTTATACTATATAATCCCATTGTAAATGTTGTATACTATCTATAAATATAGACATAGATTGATAAATATGACTCATGATTAGAAGTGAAAACTGATAAGGCTCTGGTTTATTGCCTTCTATATGGTCAGTCGTCGTTGGGTTTATGTATGTGCATCACCTGACATGATTATCCCACTATTAATCTTGCATGATAGGTATTCCACAAGTGCCATCTTCCTGCTCAGTTCAGATATCTTACATCTATAGCTCACCTATAATGAGTAGTGTGTCTGGTTAGATGAACTGTACAAAGACAATTAAGAGTCATCAACCCAAGAAATAGACAACTAATACGTTATAACAGTAATTTCTCAAAGAACAGGATAATACAGAGATGTTTATTTAATCTTGATAGAACACAATTTATGAATTTACTCCACTTAGTTAAATAGTAAAAGTGTTGCACAATCCTCACTCTCTATTTCATCAATTTATATGTACCTCAGTGATGGCGCAATATGTTGACTTAACCACTGGTCAAAGGTTCCTCTTTCCAATACTTGAATGATGTACTGCATACATCTCTGTTAGTTTGCTCTGTTTATCAGCGCACACAATACCACTTAATTTAGAAAATCACACATTTTCACAAAACATGAAGGTGTTTCCAATATGTGGACGATTTATGGTTGAATGGGTTAGAATCATAACTTTCATTCTAAGGCTTCTGAAACAAAACAGAAGGAAGGAGGGATAAAAAGAAAGAGAGTGGATAGAATGGCTAGATAATGTTACTTAATTTATTTTCATGGACACAATAAACAAAATAAAGCAGAACTAAGTGTTAGTGCATATGTATAAAGTTCTGTATAATGACACAGGCTTATCTATGTGCTCCATTACCAATCCAATACACATGCTCAGAAGTTTGGAATCAATAGTACATAGTACATAAAAGTACCACTGATTACATAGTTTGGAGCAGGAGTGTACATTCTGTAACTCTAATTGTGTACATAGCTGAGCATACAATTCATGATGGGTAACACATTTATATCATAAATACAGCCTTTTTGTACATATGTATATACAGTATAATCCCATTAAAAACAAAGCAACTGTTTTCGGCCATAGTAATTGATATGTTTTGCATGACTTCTAAGTATCTGTTTTTCATTAGTTATCTAAACTGCATTACATCAGTGGTTCCTCACAGTCACATTCAAATATGTTGCAGAATGTAGATTGCCTCTCGTTCTCGTCCACACCATTGAGGACACTTTTCCTCTATTGCAGAACATGGTCTACTGCCTTTTACTCCAATATTTGTCACCACTGAGATGGATTAAATGAATACCAGACTACCAGATGTTTAAGACCAATATATTAATTAATATATATATATATATATATATATATATATATATATATATACAGTATATATATATATATATATATATATATATATAGTAAATAAAAAGTACATCTGTGTTCACATTTGAATGTCTAAAGCAAGTTAAAAAACCTGCTTCCAGCTCAGAGTTCCGAGAAAAACAGTTATTACACTGCATTCTGGGAAGTTGAGCCGGGACACACAAATGTGGCCACAAATGCCTCGCTCTTCATTCCGTAGCCATTATCAAACATGGCTTCCTTTAAGCTTATGCATGCTGTATTACACAGCTTTAATGCAAAGCCAAGGCTGGAATAAACACAGGCTGAGTATCCAATCCATGTACAGCTGTTTCAAACTTACTGGCTATCATCAGCATGGAGCGGGATCTCAGCCTGTGTTGTGAAAATTATGAGTAGGTAGTTCACCACAACAATCATTTATAATATGGTGGGGGAAAAAAAGCAATAGAAGCCTCCACCGTACAGTAGTACAGTAAATAAAAAGTACATCTGTGTTCACACCTGAATGTCTAAAGCAAGTTAAAAAACCTGCTTCCAGCTCAGAGTTCCGAGAAAAACTTTTATTACACTGCATTCTGGGAAGTTGAGCTGGGACACACAAATATTCCCACAAATGCCTCGCTCTTCATTCCATAGCCATTATCAAACATGGCTTCCTTTAAGCTTATGCATGCTGTATTACACAGCTTTAATGCAAAGCCAAGGCTGGAATAAACACAGGCTGAGTATCCAATCCATGTACAGCTGTTTCAAGCTTACTGGCTATCATCAGCATAGAGCGGGATCTCAGCCTGTGTTGTAAAAATTATGAGTAGGTTGTTCACCACAACAATCATTTATAATATGGTGGGGGAAAAAAAAGCAATAGAAGCCCTCCACCGTACAGTAGTACAGTAAATAAAAAGTACATCTGTGTCCACATTTGAATGTCTAAAGCAAGTTAAAAAACCAGCTCAGAGTTCCGAGAAAAACTGTTATTACACTGCATTCTGGGAAGTTGAGCTGGGACACACAAATATTCCCACAAATGCCTCACTCTTCATTCCATAGCCATTATCAAACATGGCTTCCTTTAGGCTTATGCATGCTGTATTAAACAGCTTTAATGCAAAGCCAAGGTTGGAATACACATATATATACAATATATATACAGTATATATATATATATATATATATATATATATATATATGTAGTAATTTAGTAATTATTAAACTATATATATATATATATATATATATATATATATATATACATTAATAATGAGTATTGCAATATAATTTGATACCTTTTGTATTGGACAAACATCTTATTTATAATGACAATCTTTTGGGAGGTTCAACCTCTCTTTATCAAGTCTCGAGCACTACTAACATGAGATGGAACACTCAGTTTGAATAATAACAGCAGATGCAGAGAGAGAGTGGGAATATCATCTAACATCATCATGTAAATACATATATGGGGAATAAACACAACTTAGTAAAGGAAACATATATACACATACTATATATACATATACATCAATATATACATGAAACAACAGAGCACTGCAGTCCACAGTGATATTTTTCCTGTTGGACAAACATCTCACTAAGAGTGCTAAGTCTGTTATAGTATAAGAAGAAAAAAAATCACATGAAATTCTGATAATGTGTTAGAAAACCCAAGTCCATATTAAGTCAACACTTAATATGTATTTTTAGTGTTAAAGAATGTGATCATCTTTATTTCAAATGCTTTTCTCTCTTGGATGTTTTTACATTTTCCTCTGAATAGTTTGACTTTTAAGTAAGGATGGAGTGATCATACTGGCTAAAATAGTGTCCTACTGGGCTACAATAACTGTCTTCATCATGCTTTTTTATTGAATGCCTGTGTAAATTCATCCTTAAATGCATTTTTTGGCCAATTTCTCCAATGTAACAGCCTGTGTCACATAAAGTGCATTGTTTTATATAAATCACATTGGACGATGTACATGAATACAATCCTTTGATGTTATAGGTTTTGTTGTTATGTGTGTCTGTATCATCATTACAAATGTGATGACAATTTACAGGCATGTTTGTTACAAGGTTTAGTCCCATTTTTTGTATTAATTTGTTCACTGGCCAATTTACTGATTTTGTTTCAGTTTGGTGGTTGTTTAACTGCAAGGATGGGAGGTTTTGGGAATATATCTTTTAATTCAATATCTTCAATTAATAATGGTTGTAAATCTTTCATTATTTTCCAAATTTTCTCTAAAATTGGATGGTATGTTGTCACTAGAGGTATACTAGAAGTAGTTTCTTTTGTTTAGTACTTTAACAAGTGTTCACGGGGTATTTTGATGGCAGTGGTTATTTTTTAGGTAATAATACAGGGTTTGTAACCCTTTTGTTTGAAAGATTCAGACAGTATTTTTTAATTTTTATCACGGTATATATATATATATATATATATATTTCAACATGAAATAGAGAAGATGCCCATACGTTGACATTGTATTTACATGTTTATCTTTCATCTCTTTATCTTCAGTTGCACCTGATAATCCTACAAAAAATGGAGTGTCATGCATGACTTGCACTGATACTAACTCTAAATCATGCATAGGTATGGAAATGGAATGTACTGGAGATGAGACCAAGTGTTTCACCCAAATTACAACTATATCAGGTAATGTGGCAAAATGCTCACTAAACTATTGCAATAGTTTCCATTAAAGGCATATTACTTAGAATAAAAGTATTCACTAGACATATTCTTTATATTTTACTAGCGACTTGCCCAAAAATGGCGGCAATAACATTTGAATACTGGCAATGCTGTTTGCCACCCAATGTGAGCACCCTTGTGTCCCCTTTCCCCTCTCCTCTCCCTCTCCTTTGTCTCTTTCCCCCTCCCCCTTCCTTGTGTCTCCCCCCTCTCTCCCATGTGTCTCTTACCCCCCTCCCTCCCCTGTGTCTCTTTCCCTCTCTCCCTTGTGTCTTTTCCCCCCTCCTTCCCCTGTGTCTCTTCCGCCTCCCTCCCCTGTGTCTCTTTCCCCCTCTACCTCCCCTCCCCTGTGTCTCTTTCCCCCTCCTCTCCCTCCCCTGTGTCTCTTCCCCCCTCTTCCCTTATGTCTCCCCCCTCCCTCCCCATTCCATGTGTCTCTTTCCCCCCTCCCTCCCCATTCCATGTGTCTCTTTCCCCCTTCTCTCCCTCCCCAGTGTCTCTTTCCCCCTTCTCTCCCTCCCCAGTGTCTCTTGCCCCCTCTCCATCCCCTGTGTCTCCCCCTCCCCCTTCCCCTCCCCTTTGTCTCTCCCCCCTCTCCCTACCCTGTGTCTCTTTCCCCCCTCCCTCCCCTGTGTTTCTCCCCTTCTCCCTCCCCTGTGTCTCTTGCCCCCCTCTCCATTCCCTGTGTCTCCCCCTCCCCTTTGTCTCTTCCCCCCTCTCCCTACCCTGCGTCTCTTTCCCCCCTCCCTCCCCTGTGTCTCTCCCCCTCTCCCTCCCCTGTGTCTCTTCCCCCTCCCTCCCCTGTGTCTGTTTCCCCCCTCTCCCTCCCCTGTCTTTTTCCCCCTCTACTCCCTCTGTGTCTGTTTGCCCTGCTCTCCCTCTCCAGTGTCTCTACCCCCTCCCTCTCCTGCGTCTCCTCCCCCCTCTCCCTCCCCTGTATCTCTTCCCCCTTCCCTGTATCTCCCCCTATCCCCTTTTTCCCTGAAACATTTTTGTATTTTACATTATATTTGTAATCTGGATTTTATATCAGTATAACATATTTTAATCACACCACAAATAACTCAACAATATTCTGATGTAATTATTGTATTTTTCCATGAAGCACCCAGACCTTCCACAGTGGTTGTACGAGGTTGTTCAAATGAAGCTCTGTGTTACATTGGTAACCAGGAGGCAGAAGTTGGGAGTTTGAAAGTCAAAACAGAAATTTCATGTGATGACGGAAATAGACATGGACTTTGGCACAAACTAACTAAGCTTCACAAGCCAACTATATATACAATTTAAGCACTTACAATATGAAATGAGTTAAAAAATGTAACAATGTAATTGTGTTAATAAACGTTGGGTGATCAATAACAGAAATTAAATCTGAACACATATCATCTGTCTCTGTCAGTGACATGATGCACCACGCTGAAGGACCCAAATGGCAAATGCCCATATATGGTATAGATGGGTAGGTCACATGCATGGCCCTATAACAGTATAGGCTCAAAACACAATGAAATACTTCTAAGGTTAGAAAAAAGGGAACTGCACATGAAGGCATCAATTGGGACAGACCAAGCACACTGGCAGGCAGTATCAATGATATGAACACACGGAAACCGTGGTGGTCAGGGACAGGAACCGCAGCAGACTGGTAAACTAAGGAGACTTTTAAACAAAGAAAAGCTATAAAGAGTTGGGCTCTCATGTCTGTAGTGAGAAAAATTACACATGTATACAAATTGATTATTTAATAAAGTGTATAACAGAAACCAATATTAACTTACTCCCCATTAAATGCATCTATGTTAAAATTAGGTTCCATTAACCTTTTTAAATCTTGCAATCAAGATACCTAAACCTCAACCTATAGACCTCATTCAATTCCCTATTTCGTAAAGTTACACAGGCAAAAAGTGCTCAGTAACTCGCCCTAACTGTTCTATTCACCTCTCGCAGCGAGTGAGCTACCTGTAATGACTACAGACAGCCATTATTTTTTTGATATCCAAAATATATCCAAAAAGTGACTCTTTCTTACTTTTGTACCAAATCGCTATTTAATTGAGACTTTACTGAGCACTTGCAAATTACTGATGACCTGTAAATCGGAAAAAAGTATCACATTTCTCAACAAAAATTTACGGTTACTAAACACCACTTGCAAAAGGTTTTAAAAACGTTTCTGGTAGCTGTAACATGTAAAGAGACATTAAAACACTAAATAACAATAAAAAAGGCATTGATGTGCATAAAAATTATATGCTGAACTGTCACACAGACCCACATTTGACATAAAAAAAAGTTTGATATTGTTCAATTTTGACTCATCATACATATGGGAACAGCAAAAGCATTGCATAAAGCTGACTAAAACAGTTGAAGAGACAAGACATGAGTAAATAGCATGAAAAAAACATAACTGCATTAGAAATAATTTGTAACATTTTCATAGGCAATTTAATCATGTAAATAAAAAATACATTTATTTATTTATATGTTTGAGTCATCATAAATATTTTACAACAACTATTGACAATATTACACAACCATATACCATATTACAATGTCCAGGGGAACATAGACGACAGTGCACAAGAGGTTAATGCCAATAATCAAACACACATGGACCAGAATAGATGCTCTAAAGCATTCGTGGCGAACTGCGAACATATGCGATATTCGACCCGCCCCCTATACTTTATTATTGAGCAAACTTTGACCATGCAACTCACAGTCAGCAGACACATTCCAGCCAATCAGCATCATACCCTGCCTTCCACACCCTTCTACCTCATGGACAGCAGCCATTTTGGAATCATAACTAACTTGCAGTCTTACTGAGAGGAGGCTGAGTGTAGGTGATACTGCATCAATAGGGAAAACCATAGCTAGGCTACTGTACACAGTGTGCAATACAGTCCTGAAGGAGTCTTTTGATCTCTGCTGCAAGGACACCCCTGTGTCTCTTCCCCCCCTTATCATCATCCTCCCCTCATCTTAGCACCCAACCCTAACACCCCTCACACTTATACCTAACACCTAACCCTAACATCCCTCACCCTAACAACTAACCCTAAAACCCCTTACACTTATCCCTAACACCCCTCACCCTAACACCTAACCCTAACATCCCTTACCCTAACACCCATCACACTTATCCCTAACACCCCTCACCCTAACCCTAACACCCCTCACACTTATCCCTAACACCTAACCCTAACATCCCTCACCATAACACCTAACCCTAAGACCCCTTACACTTATCCCTAACACCCCCCACCCTAACACCCCTCACACTTATCCCTAACACCCCTCACCCTAACACCCCTCACACTTATCCCTAACACCCCTCACACTTATCCCTAACACCTAACCCTAACATCCCTCACCATAACACCTAACCCTAAGACCCCTTACACTTATCCCTAACACCCCTCACCCTAACACCCCTCACACTTATCCCTAACACCCCTCACACTTATCCCTAACACCCCTCACCCTAACACCCCTCACACTTATCCCTAACACCCATCACCCTAATCCTAACACCCCTCACACTTATCCCTAACACCTAACACCCCACAACCTAACACCTAACCCTAATACCCCTCACACTTATCCCTAACACCCATCACCCTAACCCTAACACCCCTCACACTTATCCCTAACATCCCTTACCCTAACCCTAACACCCCTCACACTTATCCCTAACACCTAACCCTAACATCCCTCACCCTAACACCTAACCCTAACACCCCTTACACTTATCCCTAACACCCCTCACCCTAACACCTACCCCTAACACCCCTCACACTTATCCCTAACACCCCTCACCCTAACCCTAACACCCCTCACACTTATCCCTAACACCCCTTACCCTAACCCTAACACCCCTCACACTTATCCCTAACACCTAACCCTAACATCCCTCACCCTAACACCTAACCCTAACACCCCTTACACTTATCCCTAACACCCCTCACCCTAACACCTAACCCTAACACCCCTCACACTTATCCCTAACACCCCTCACCCTAACCCTAACACCCCTCACACTTATCCCTAACACCCCTTACCCTAACCCTAACACCCCTCACACTTATCCCTAACACCCCTTACCCTAACCTTAACACCCCTCACACTTATCCATAACACCCATCAACCTAACACCTAACCCTAACATTCTCACACTTATCCCTAAGACCTAACACCCCTCACACTTATTCCTAACATGCCTCACCCTAACACCTAACCCTAATACCCCCTTACACTTATCCCTAACAGCCCTTACCCTAACACTTAACCCTAACATCCCTAACCCTAACACCCATCACACTTATCCCTAACACCCCTTACCCTAACCCTAACACCCCTCACACTTATCCTTAACACCCATCAACCTAACACCTAACCCTAACATTCTCACACTTATCCCTAAGACCTAACACCCCCCACACTTATCCCTAACACCCCTCACCCTAACACCTAACCCTAATACCCACTTACACTTATCCCTAACAGCCCTTACCCTAACACCTAATCTTAACATTACTTACCCTAACACCCATCACACTTATCCCTAACACCCCTCACCCTAACACCTAACTCTCTCACCCTTATCCCTAACACCCCTTACCCTAACACCCCTCACACTTATCCCTGTGTCTCTTCCCCCCCTTATCATCAAGGGAGGGGGGAGGATGATGAGGGAGGGGGGGAAGAGACACAATGGAGGATGATGAGGGAGGGGGGAAACAGACACATGGGAGGATGATGAGGGAGGGGGTAAAGAGATACAGGAGAGGGTGATGAGGAAGGGGGAAGAAACACAGGGGAGGATGATGAGGGAGGGGGGTAAGAGACACTTATTCCTAACATGCCTCACCCTAACACCTAACCCTAATACCCCCTTACACTTATCCCTAACAGCCCTTACCCTAACACTTAACCCTAACATCCCTAACCCTAACACCCCTCGCACTTATCCCTAACACCCCTCACCCTAACCCTAACACCCCTCACACTTATCCCTAACACCTAACCCTAACATCCCTCACCCTAACACCTAACCCTAACACCCCTTACACTTATCCCTAACACCCCTCACCCTAACACCTAACCCTAACACCCCTCACACTTATCCCTAACAACCCTCACCCTAACCCTAACACCCCTCACACTTATCCCTAAAACCCCTTACCCTAACCCTAACACCCCTCACACTTATCCCTAACACCTAACCCTAACATCCCTCACCCTAACACCTAACCCTAAAACCTCTTACACTTATCCCTAACACCCCTCACCCTAACACCTAACCCTAACACCCCTCACACTTATCCCTAACACCCCTCACCCTAACCCTAACACCCCTCACACTTATCCCTAACACCCCTTACCCTAACCCTAACACCCCTCACACTTATCCATAACAACCATCAACCTAACACCTAACCCTAACATTCTGACACTTATCCCTAAGACCTAACACCCCTCACACTTATTCCTAACATGCCTCACCCTAACACCTAACCCTAATACCCCCTTACACTTATCCCTAACAGCCCTTACCCTAACACCTAACCCTAACACCCCTTACCCTAACACCAATCACACTTATCCCTAACACCCCTTACCCTAACCCTAACAACCCTCACACTTATCCATAACACCCATCAACCTAACACCTAACCCTAACATTCTCACACTTATCCCTAAGACCTAACACCCCTCACACTTATTCCTAACATGCCTCACCCTAACACCTAACCCTAATACCCCCTTACACTTATCCCTAACAGCCCTTACCCTAACACCTAACCCTAACACCCCTTACCCTAACACCAATCACACTTATCCCTAACACCCCTTACCCTAACCCTAACAACCCTCACACTTATCCATAACACCCATCAACCTAACACCTAACCCTAACATTCTCACACTTATCCCTAAGACCTAACACCCCTCACACTTATTCCTAACATGCCTCACCCTAACACCTAACCCTAATACCCCCTTACACTTATCCCTAACAGCCCTTACCCTAACACCTAACCCTAACACCCCTTACCCTAACACCAATCACACTTATCCCTAACACCCCTTACCCTAACCCTAACAACCCTCACACTTATCCATAACACCCATCAACCTAAAACCTAACCCTAACATTCTCACACTTATCCCTAAGACCTAACACCCCTCACACTTATTCCTAACATGCCTCACCCTAACACCTAATCCTAATACCCCTTACACTTATCCCTAACAGCCCTTACCCTAACACCTAACCCTAACATCCCTTACCCTAACACCAATCACACTTATCCCTAACACCCCTTACCCTAACCCTAACACCCCTCACACTTATCCATAACACCCATCAACCTAACACCGAACCCTAACATTCTCACACTTATCCCTAAGACCTAACACCCCTCACACTTATTCCTAACATGCCTCACCCTAACACCTAATCCTAATACCCCTTACACTTATCCCTAACAGCCCTTACCCTAACACCTAACCCTAACATCCCTTACCCTAACACCAATCACACTTATCCCTAACACCCCTTACCCTAACCCTAACACCCCTCACACTTATCCATAACACCCATCAACCTAACACCTAACCCTAACATTCTCACACTTATCCCTAAGACCTAACACCCCTCACACTTATTCCTAACATGCCTCACCCTAACACCTAACCCTAATACCCCCTTACACTTATCCCTAACAGCCCTTACTCTAACACTTAACCCTAACATCCCTAACCCTAACACCCATCACACTTATCCCTAACACCCCTTACCCTAACCCTAACACCCCTCACACTTATCCTTAACACCCATCAACCTAACACCTAACCCTAACATTCTCACACTTATCCCTAAGACCTAACACCCCCCACACTTATCCCTAACACCCCTCACCCTAACACCTAACCCTAATACCCACTTACACTTATCCCTAACAGCCCTTACCCTAACACCTAACCTTAACATTCCTTACCCTAACACCCATCACACTTATCCCTAACACCCCTCACCCTAACACCTAACTCTCTCACCCTTATCCCTAACACCCCTTACCCTAACACCCCTCACACTTATCCCTGTGTCTCTTCCCCCCCTTATCATCAAGGGAGGGGGGAGGATGATGAGGGAGGGGGGAAGAGACACAATGGAGGATGATGAGGGAGGGGGGAAACAGACACATGGGAGGATGATGAGGGAGGGGGTAAAGAGATACAGGAGAGGGTGATGAGGAAGGGGGAAGAAACACAGGGGAGGATGATGAGGGAGGGGGGGAAGAGACACAGGGGAAGATGATGAGGGAGGGGGAAAAGAGACACAGGGGAGGATGATGAGGGAGGTGGGGAAAGAGACACAGGGGAGGATGATGATGGAGGGGGAAAGAGACACAGGGGAGGATGATGAGGGAGGGGGTAAAGAGATACAGGGGAGGATGATGAGGGAGGTGGGAGGATGATGAGGAAGGGGGAAAGAGACACAGGGGAGGATGATGAGGGAGGGGGTAAAGAGATACAGTGGAGGATGATGATGGAGGGGGATGTTAGGTTATTTATGCCCTTTATGGATTAAAACCAGACTCTGCATCAACTATGTAATTTTCCGTGGGAGTTTTGACATGGATCCCCCTCCGGCATGCCACAGTCCAGGTGTTAGTCCCCTTAAAACAACTTTTCCATCACTATTGTGGCCAGAAAGAGTCCCTGTGGGTTTTAAAATCCGCCTGCCCATTGAAGTCTATGGCAGTTCGCCGGGTTTGCCGGTTCGCGAACATTTGCGGCGGCTCGCGTTCGCGGTTCGCGAACCGAAAATTTGATGTTCGCGACATCACTAGTGATGATTTGTAAACCACGCTTGTGTTACAGTAAATGGTTGGAATGTTCGCATCACAATGTTTTTGGATGAAAAGAAGGATATATATTTCATCACCATGTCACACTTCATACAGAATTCAGGTGTTGTGTGCACCAATATGAGAATTGATGTTAAAAATGATGATATTAACATCAGATTTAGCATAGAAAGTGTAAGCACTTTAATACCCATTAATACTTAGAGGAACGAAAGGTCAGCAGCCACAATGTCTGTTACTTACATCAGACAAAATCTGTTCTCATATTGATGAGAGAATGACACGGTTGACTAACACATGTATTAATGCTTGCTTTGATTAACAAGGGATTGCCGGACTTTGCAAGTCCCCCGCCATATCTGCATTGGTATAAATTAAGCTCCCTTAGAGGTATGCAGGACTCCAAACGTGGACCCTTGCTCACTGTGCTGCTTATCCCGGGTTTACCAGCAGTTCTTCTTTCCTCTCTGAGACCCACTATCAGGTCACTAGCGACCTCATCTGCTATCGCTGCTGTTCTCGGGCATATCAGCAGTCCTTGCTTCATGCAAGGACTCGTCTAGCCCTCTGAGCAGGCTGGATGTCCGGTAGCATCCAGCATTTCTTGGCTACCCCTCGCCATGTTATTCCACTTGTCCAACAGGGCATTCCATAGCTGGAGGGCCAGGTTTCTTATAGCTACCTCGATTGTTTGACCACTGGGAGAGGGTCCCTCCCACAAATACCAGATAACATTATTTATACATGGCTGTATATATGTATATATATATATATATATATATATATATATATATATATATACATATATATATATGTGTGTGTGTGTGTGAATAATCAGAGTATTGCAGTATATAGTGGTACCTTTTTTATTGGACTAACTTATTTATAATATAGCGACAAGCTTTTGAGAGATAATCCTCTCTTTATCAAGTCAAAAGCAATATTGATAAAAATACAAGAGAAGTAAAAAAGTAGACCGAAAAAAAATCATTGGGCAGAGATTAGTGAGAAACAGACCAGCATAGTAAATAATGTCCTGATAGGTCAGTATGTGAGTCTGTAGATCAGGTTTTAGATAAGAGCACAGCAGAGACATAATTAAATAATTAAAAAGCAATAAATGTCACCACATTTTTTCAATTAGAAAAACAGCAATTGAACGGGGGAGGTATGTGGAATGTGTATGAGTTGTAAGACATTTAGATAGTGGGATAGAAAAACTAAATTAATATTAATCCCAGTATCCATCATATTAAAAAACTGAATACATTTTAATTTGAAAATGTTCCGCTGTTGGATAGTTCTGTATTTCCCTCTGAGTATTTTTATTTTGAGGTTCTAGATGGAGTGATTCTCCTGGGTGAAATGTTGCCCAACTTGGGTGCAGTAACTTTTCTCATTGTGTTTTTTGATGGAGCTTCTGTGGAGGTTCATTCTCATGTGCAGTTTCTGGCTGGCTTCCCCTTTTACATACAGTACATTGTATCATGTACACTACATTGGATGATTTACATGAATATGAGCCTCTGGTGGCATAGCTCTTGCTGTTTCAACTTGTACTATAGCAAAATGCAGTTTCAAAATAAACCAAAGAGACACTAGCTTCTTCACTTTATTATCATCTTTGGGACAAGAAGGGATATATTCTCCTAAGCCTCAGTACACTAGCAGCCCTATTAAATTCCCCCAACATAAAAACCTGCAGCCCATAATAAAGCACACTAAATTTAAGGCTATTTAATTGGCCTTGTAAAGCTATGCACAAATGATCTGTGGGTTGCATGCAGAAACACCCTACCGGCTGTCGAAATCTGAACTCCGTTGCCGCAAAGCCTTTGATCGGTCAAGCCTGTAAATGTTACGTTCACAAATCGCTATTGAATTGCTAAAATTGAAGGGAAAGTGATGTTAGGTATTAAACAAAATAGCACAACATTCTCAAGCTTGCAAATCTGCAATATAAAATGCTTTTTTCAATGTTTCATTTCCCTGTTATATCGATCCCGGCAATCAGTGTGTTAATACATATAATGGAACCCGCATGAACTAGTATATTATATTTATTGATTTACTACTATTGCATTATTTGTGGAATGAGGGTCCGATTGTAACTCGTAATTGAACCCCGTAAGGGATTGAAATCTAACCTCCATTTTTCAGTGACATAATGATGACAATCTCTTTTACCATTGGCTCCATCTAAACATGTAACTACAGGTTTGACTAATTGATCATGTTCATGGCCACACATGCAACGTGTGCAAGAATGGTTTATAGGTTTGCGTCTCCTGCCCATTGGTCGTGGCACTGTTGAATGTAATAGCTCTATAACGCCACAAAATTTCAAGCCTGCAGGCTTTGCGGGTGTACCAGTGCCGCCATGGGCTTGGAGTTTATTATGACTCTAGGTTTCTACACTAAAAGCAATAACTCTGCAACCAAAACAACAGGGAAGAGGAAAATATGCTGATTCCTAAACCAAAGAGTGACAGAACTCATGACACAGATCTATAACTTCAGCCAATCTATTAGGCTGACAAGATAAGCTAAGAATCACTAACTCAATGACCCTTATACCCTAATAAAAGTAATACATATGGAATAATATTAACACAAATATATAAGACACCAATCTTATACAGATTCTTCCGCAGTCCGCAGTCAAATGGGTAAATCTAAAAAAAATAAAATAACACTCCTAGAAGCATCTTAGATCATTTCAAACCTCTAACTACAAGACAATCTCCTTCTCAAGATACATTATCTGGGATGTCAGATGGATGAGATACAGAAGGTGAACCAAAATGTTGATGTGTCAGAAAAGTCAATGAGTAAAATTGAGAGCCTATTAAAGACACAACTCTCCAAAGCAGTAAATTAACTTAAAACAAGAATTACAAGATCTGGGCTAATGAATTCAACCACTATAAACGACCACAGATCCAATTGTTGAAACCCAAATGAGAGATAGAGCGGATATCTTGCAAAGCACCACCATAATCTCTGTCATAGAGGACAAACTTGAGGACTTGGACAATAGATCCAGAACGCACTACCTTTGCATCAGAGGTATACCTAGGGCCATCACCTCTTACCATATCTAAAGGCAGTTATAAATACCCTTCTAACTGATCTTCCAGAGAGGGATTGGAAAATCGAAAGAGCCCATGAGGCCTTAGGGTCAACCTCAGCATCCAAGATACCAAAAAATGCAATAGTACGTCTTCTCAGGCAAAAAAACAAGATAATTGATTCTCTCAGCATCTAGGAAGCAAACATCTATCATGAGCCCAGATAACTCTCTGCTCCAAATTTATGCAGATCTTTCACCAACCAATCTGGCCAAATGTCGGCAGATGAAACCTGCATTGCCTATACTACAGAAACAAAAAATCCCTTATCATTGGGGAATTCCATTTGTACTTCTGTTCCAAGTTAAATGCACTCCATACTCAGCAAAAACCCTTCAGGATTGCTATTATCATCTACAGTATTTAAATTGAATTTCTGAAGAAGCTCCGGATACCCACCAAGAGTTAATTCAGAGCCCTAGACCGACCAGGCAATGGCAAGAAGTACCTAAATGCAAACGCATAAAGAGGCAAACCTTGGTCAAAGACTCCAGTATATCTATACAACCTGAAAATACCTGAGAATCAATGTTCATATTAACCTCATGAACAGTTTGACAAGCCAAATGGCTTCTTTTTAAAACGGACTATCTTATGCTATATACTGGTCTTGGTTTTGAATGTAGCCTCTTGAAAAAAATCAACATTGAGTTAGTTTCCAGGACCTCTTGGTCATGAGCACATTTACTACTTAAAAATTGTGGTGTTCTTATGTTTTCCATGTTTATAACAATAATATATTTTTCCTATAAATATTCAAATTTGAATGTTGTAATGGTTTATACAACTTTATTCTACTAACTGGTAAAATACAGAATATCAGAATCTCCCTTATATCTTTATACTCTCTTACTACTGACCCTCACAATTGTTTAATTAAGTTATTAAAGAATATGGGTCAACAAGACCAAGACTTAAGATCACATATCACATATATAGTTCTCAGCATTGCGGGCTTACCACAATGTTAAAACTGCGAGGGCCGCAGTTGCAGGCCGCAAACACGGTCCTTGCAAAGCGAGGGCTCCGGTTGCGACCAGGCAATGAGCACCAAAGGCACTCATTGCACTGGTGGAGATGAGCACCATAGGCGCTCATCCCTACGTCCCGCGGGACAGGCAGTACGCGACGCAACTGCAAGGTTAGCTGTTTGCAGTCTGTAGGGCCGCAACTGCGAGCCTCGCAAAGCTAGGCGAGATGTTGCGGCCGTAACCTCCAGGCCTCGCATCACCCCCAGTGTCTCATCCCTCCTTCCTCTCATCCTCCTCCTTCCTTTCCCCCTCTCCCCTCACTTACCTTCATCAGCTGCTCTTCTCCATCAAATCTTCAGTATCGGGAACCGGCATATGCTAATTCTGTGACGTCACAGGGCGTCAAGTCATTAGCATATGCCGGGTCCCGACACAGCCGGAATACGCCATGGACCAGCAGTAGCAGCTGATTAAGGTAAGTGAGGGGAGAGGTAAAGGGAGAGGTGGGGGGGCTCGCACCCCCCCCATTTTCTCCTCCCTGTCTCCCCTCAATCTCCTCCTCCCTCCTCTCATCCTTCATCTCCCTCCCCTCATCCTCCTCCTCCCTCCTTCCCCTCATCCTCCTCCTCCTTCCTTTCCCCCTCTCCAATTAACCCCCCCTCTCCCCTCACTTACCTTCATCAGCTGCTCCTCTATATCGCGTCTTCAGTGTCTGGACCCGCCATATGCTATTGATGTGACGTCACATGCATGTCACGTCATTAGCATATGCCATGAAGACCAGCAGGAGCAGCTGATCAAGGTAAGTGTGAGGAGAGGGACGGGGGCTCGCATCACCCCCATTGTCTCCTCCATGCCTCCCCTCATCCTCCTCCTCCCTGCCTCTCCTCATCCTCCTCCTCCTCCCTTTTTCCCCTGCCTCCTCTCAACCTCCTCCTCCCTGCTTCCCCTCATCCTCCTCCCTGCTTCCCCTCATCCTCCTCCTCCCTCCTCCTCCCTTTACCCCTCTCCAATTAACACCCCTCTCCCCTCCCTTACCTTCATCAGCTGCTCCTCTCCATCGGGTCTTCAGTGTTTGGACCAGGCATTTGCTAATGACGTGATGTCACATGTGCGTCACTTTATTAGAATATGCTGGGTCCCGACACTGCCAGAAGACGCCAAGGAGACCAGCAGGAGTAGCTGATCAAGGTAACTGAGGGGAGAGGGGGGAGAGCTCGCATCACCCCCTATGTCTCCTCCCTGCCTCCCCTCATCCTCCTCCTCCCTGCCTCCCCTCATCCTCCTCCTCCCTGCTTCCCCTCATCCTCCTCCTCAATGCCTCACTCATCCTCCTCCTCCCTGCTTTCCCTCATCCTCCTCATCCCTCCACTCATCCTCCTCCTCCCTGCCTCCCCTCATCCTCCCCCTCCTCCCTCCCTGCCCCCTTCCTCCCTCCTCCTCCCTTTTCCCCTCAGCAATTAACCTCCCCTCACTTACCTTCATCAGCTGCTCCTCTCCATCGCGTCTTCAGTGTCGGGACCCGGCATATGCTAATGACGTGACGTCACATGTGCGTCACATCATTAGCATATGCCGGGTCCCGACACAGCCGGAAGACGCGATGGAGAGGATCAGGAGCAGCTGATGAAGGTAAGTGAAGGGACGGGGGGGGGGGTAATTGGAGAGGGGGAAAGGGAGGAGGAGGATGAGGAGGATGAAAAGGGGGATGGAAACAGGAGAGGGAGGGAAACAGACAAATGGGAAGGGGAAGAGACGCAGGAGAGGGGGGAAGAGACAAAGGAAAGGAGAGACACAGGGGAGGGGGGAAGAGACAAATGGGAGGGGGAGCCACAGGGGATGGGGGAGAGAGAGACACAGGGGAGGGGGAGAGATGGAGGGGGTGAAGAGACACAGGGGACAGGGAAGAGACACAAGGGAGAGAGAGTGGTGGGGAGAGACACAGGGGAGGGGGGAAAGAGACACAGGGGGGAAGAGACACAGGGGAGGGGGGAGAGACACAGGGGAGGGAGAGGAGTGGGGAGAAACACAGGGGATGGAGATGGATGAAGAGACACACAGGGGAGGGAGATGGGGAAAAGACATATAGTAGAGGGAGAGGAGAGGGGAAAAGAGACACAGGGAAGGGAGAGGAGGGGGGAAAGTAGGCACAGGGGAGGTAGAGGAGGGAGAAAAGGAGACACGGGAGGGAGAGGACGGGGGAAAGGAGACACAAGGGTAGTAGTAGACAGGGGGAGATGCTTGCGGTGACACTTGGAGGATTAATGAAATGCTCTTGACAAACCCTTTGTTAAAGGAGCAAATTGCCCAAGACTTAAAATTCTGCTTTAAACCAAGGAATAGGATTGGGCATCACACAAAGCCTACATCAGTGGCACGTGTATAAAACTTGTCTCCTTATACAACCCCCCCTCCCAAAAAAAACAAATAATTCAATATTCTAAAAAAAATAAATCAAAGACAACCTTCTAATATTAATGCCAAAAAAAAGAGAAGGTTAGAACAGAACTTGATCTAATACTTTTTGATAAAACAGAAAAGCCCTAAAATGGACTAACCATAAATTCTTCATGAACGCTAATAAACTAGATTCTCTACTAGCAAAAAAACTTAAGAATAAACTATCACAGTCAAAAATATACCAGATTAGAACAACATCAGGCCCAATATCCAATACTATTAGAAATTATACTGTTTCCCAAAATTAGATAGCAAGGTCAATATGCAACAATTTCTGGTTCATGTGACCTTACTTTCCTTACAGATCAGGAACTAACTCTAGTTGAATTCTTCGATAGTTATTTTTTGCACTTAAATAGTGATTTCCGACCGTAACAGTTACGGGCTTATCATCCAGGAAACTGTGTCTAATTTGTTATGGCCTAAGTACTCTATAAAAATATATATGCTGTATAATGCCCTATGCTTTTTTATTCATAGTCAAAATGCTTTTCCCACCCCACATTACTTAGCAATGACATTCTGATATTCTAATGTAGTTGATGTTTTCCCTGTGGTACTCACACCTTCTACAGTGGTTGTACGAGATTACTTACATGCAGCTATGTGGTGTAAGGTAACCAGAAGGTAGAAGTTGAAAGTCAATGTACTAATAGAAGTAGAGATGGGCATAAAGCATCACACAACGGCTAAGTTATTGTTTAAGACGTCACAACAATGCATTTAACTGTTAATAAAAGTTAGTTTGTCAAGAAAAGAAGAAAAAAATAAGTATTAAATCTATGTAGTAAATAGAGGGGTATTAGAATTAAAAGGGCAATTCTAGTACCGTTTCACATATTATTAGCTGAAACAATTATCTACAAGCACTGCGCAAGAGGAAAACGAGACGTTGGAATCAGCAATGGAATTATTATTATAATTATGATTATAACTACTGCTAATAATAAGGATTATTATTATTATTATTATTATTATTAAGAACCGTTATTTATAAATCCCCAACATTTAACACAAAACATATACAAGAAATGAATATATTGTATACAGCAAGTACATGTGACATAACAATACATTTAAATATTGATACAGAAGAGACAGAGGTCCCTGCTCCTTAGAGCATACATTTTAAAGTACATAGTTTTACCAGTGACACAAAACGAGCACAAAGTAGAGGACATGTATGCAGAAGAAGCTTTGGCACTCAGCTATGAAGTGCGGACAACACACAGTCAGGACCCAGCACTTTTCTGTGGTTAACCATAAGTTACACTGGCTGAGCATCCTCCATTATATACATCCTCCGTGCCTACAAACTCCCATACAGACTCACTGATTATTAGGAGTAGAAGAACATATAGATTAAGAGGCTGTTATATAGAAACAAGACATTACAAAAAAATATTATTAAGGAAAAAAAATAAAACCCACAACAAATAAAAATTAGCAAAAGGGGAAACATAGAAAAATTCAGAAAAATAAAAAAGTAAACAGTATCAAACAATCAAATTTGCAGTCAAAAAAATCAGACAACTACGGGGTAAGCAAATACATCCTTGTTCCTTTTAATGTACCCATCTTGTCAATTTAGCAAAAGAAATCCAGAATTCTCATAACTGCGGTGCTAAAATGATAAGCCAACTATTAAGCTATTACAGTACAACACCACCACCTACTGATTCTGTACAGCTACTATACTATACTATAGGGAAAAACAAATTGGTAGTGTACTAATAAGAAATATACTTCCTAATTCTTAAATATTATCCCTACTTAGCAATAATGTGCTAATCATCCAATGGCCTGGTCTAAATGCCCAATTGGTATTGATCTTTCACCAGAGGACTACTGTAGTTCAGTCAAAAATGCACTTCCTTGATCTATATGTATTAAACTAATATTAGCAGCTGTGTCAACCATGGACATAATTATGTGTCAGGAATTTGAACATTCTGTAGGAACCCATTTTCTGTTTGTTACATCACTTGTGGAAAAAGGAAGGAACAGGGAGAGGTAAGTAGATAATTAAAAAAAATGAAATTGACACCACACCCCTTGACCCTCAAAGGACCAGAAGCATAAAGTTAAAGCAATAGATGCAAGAACTGCTCCAAAGAAATGGAAACGCCTGTCTCACACACCCTTCCACAAAATTTTAATAAACACAGAGAGCACAGAACCACTTTACAGATAAATGAATTAAAAGCGCAATTAGCTAAGCAATCAATAAAACTAGTTACAATTATTGAAATGTCAACCTGAAGCATAAATTTGCAACAGAAAATAACAGAATAGGCCAGTTGGAGAATAATATAGAAAGAAACATATCAAAGGTTACTGTGAAATTATAAGACCACGAGCATAGATCCAGAAGAAGTAATATTAAATAAATATATTTACATATCACTAGACCAGCTCCGTACTATTTCTTATCTGGCCCTCTATTAAAGAAACTTCAATGACTTGGTAATGGAAAGTACATACACAGTTGGGAGACTTCAACCACAATTATGAAACAAATGGATTCTGCCCACTTCCGTTTCTAATACTCTATCACAGATAACTGATTCTCAAGGTGTATAAACAACCAATTCTTTTTAAATAATACTTTGCATTAGTAACAAAAAGGTAGAGAATTCAACATAATGCTCACAGACTTGATCAACAAAAAAAATAAAAGTTAAAATGGTGTATCCAAGCACTCTTAGAGTCCTCATGTCTAACTGGACATGTGATTTTGACATACTCGTTCTGTCTGGCAAAAAGATTTGTTCAAAACCTAATTCAGACTCTACCTTATTAGTTTTCTCCTCTATAATTCTAAGGAAATAGTTTTCATGACCAAAGGAGGAGGATGACAATAAGTTCTATTGCAGCACCAGTTTTATAGAAATAAAGTTGATATTGCAATCTTTATAACTGCTAAATATTGGGTAACAACTTCTATCATGACAACACATTTTGTTTTATTTTGCATCATTATTTCCTGCCTTCCCTAGAATCCTTCTCTATTTCTTTGGCACAGTATTAGTGGATAACCATATACCCTATATACAACAGAGTTGTCTTTTACCAGAGACAGAAACCATAGTCATAGTCATAGGACAAATGTTAAAGCACATACTTGAGTTACTAATTATTTGCAATACTATAAACCCTCTCAAATCACCATATTAGGGATTGATCAAAGAAAATGCCAGACCCACCACCAAAATAGTACCTATCAGATCTTGGAATATTGAAACAAACACACCGTATTTTTCCAGAGCAGCCATTTTGCTTGTGTGTGTCACCTTGTGTGTCTGTAAACAGGCCAAATATTCATGAATATGTAAACTTTTGATCAGGGCCATTTGGGTGATTTCTGTTATCATTATGATTTAAAAAAGGAGCCAAACAACCATGTGATAATAAATGGCTTCATATGATCACTATCCTTCAATAACAGACATTTTTTTGCATGATCAGTCATATTTTAAAAACAAATGCCAGCTGGATTTTATGAAACTATTTACTAGAAGAGGCAAATTTTATTTAATGCAATATGCACAAATTATTTTACTTATACCACTGAAACCCAGTATATGCAACACGTGCAACATATTATTATTATTATTATTATTATTATTATTATAGTTTATTTATAACGTGCCAACATATTCCATAGCGCTGTACGTAAATTAAGTTCAGACAAAGATAAATACAGATTAACATATAGCAAAGCAAGGTGGGCCCTGTCTTTGAGATGGGAATCCAATGTCCATGGTGCATTCCCACAGTGCTTAGGATAGAAACTCGCAAATTTACACTACTACAAGATTGTGCATCTAAAGAAGCTTGTGGAATTGTTGACTAATTCCCAAAAGTCAATGGATCAAGAAAGGAGATGTCATGAACCAGTAGAAGCTCACAACATTAACATAGACTGAATCTCCTGATAACTGTTATTTTCTCCTTTAAAAATATATGTGTGAACTAATCTGTTAGACGTACATATATCCTCTGTTATATTAGGAGGTAAAGTCAAATGCTTCCTGCACACATTTTAAGTTTTCCAAGAATTCTCACTGTAAAGGAGAACTGGGAATGGATGAATGGAGGTAATCGGTGAATCTGGCTTCATTGTTGGATAGCAGTATGGCAAAACAATGTTTCAGCATTCCTGGGATAATCATGAGACTTAACTAAGCTAAATACATAAAAAGAATGGAGAGACTAGATTAATGTTTTTGTTTTCTATCTGCTGTCTTTCTATGTGTTGATGAATCAATTTAAATTGTCCATGTGCTTTAAATGAATTACAAATAGTTAATTAGCCCCAAAATTTTCTATAAATGCCATTGTACAAATTGTTACTGGCAAAGACAGGTTTTACTGGTACTGATAGTAACTAAGAGTTGGAGTAGGGCAGGTCCTAAATTGCTATATAGAATGGATAGATAGGTACATAGAGGAGCAGAGGACTGTAACAGGTCCTTGCTTTGTACATAGACAGATGTCTCTGGTACTGACAGAAGCTGCAAACTGTAGTAAGCAGGTACTGGACTTGTATCCAGATGGGTTTCACTAGTACTGACAGTAACTGAGGATTGGAGCAAGCAACTAGTGAACTCAGAGAGTAGGAACATGAAGCCTTGTATACAAGAACACATTAGAAGTGAGCAAATGAACAGCTGCAGACATAAGCTGGAACCAAACACTACAGCAAACTAGAGCTCACACAGAATACTAGAATTCCACACAACTGGCACTGAGGTACTGAGCTAGCTCCTTTATATAGTTTGTCTGGAAGTCAGAGTCATTGCATACATGCTGCTAATGGGTTCTAGCCTGGGAACAGCAGCAGGTGTCGGGAGACATAAAAACACATAAGAAGAGGGTGCTGTAGACTCATCGTTGGGACACATGTTGAGTTACATAGGTGGCACGTGCCAACTGGGATTTGTTACAAATCGTTTACATGGTTACAAAGACAGTTTCTTCTTCATTGAGAAAATATTAAACTGCCTTCACAGAACAAAAGAATAGGGTTATACCGGGGGCTTGTAAAAAGTTAGAAAAGTATTGTTAATTTCCTGAAGACTTCATCATATATTGAATTTTGAGTCTGACTAAAAACATAATTAAACAGAGAAAATAAATGGTCAGTTTTTAATTTAAAAAAATCATGTTGATGTCTTTGGTGGACCCTAAAGGCATCCATGATACGTTGGTGGACATTGTGTATGTGTAAGGGTTGTTACATTTCTGGAGGGGAATGCTTGCATTGCAGTCTGTTTCTTGGTCTGTACAGGTCAACGAGTGGTGTTAGTTTCAATCTAACAAACCCTCAAGACCTCTCATTCTTCCCTTCCCTCTCACCCTTCCCTTCACTGATAGTTACGAAATCCCCCAAAATCCAGCCAGTCTAACAAATATTACTCTACTCTTGATTAAAACCGTCGGTCATCATCTTCTGGCCCTCCTAAAAATGGGCCTCTGCTCTCTTGACTGAAGCTCCTTGCATCCTTGTTCAGCCTGTTGAAGGAACCATCCAAAATAATCCAGACTCTCTAAGTAAATGATTAAACTAGCAGAACTTCTGTGTCAAATAATGTATTTTGGCTGCATTTTCGCCTAGTTTTATGATGTGTCAATCATATTTCAGCTAATCATAGTCATTTATCTAAATGTTTAAATTCTGATTGGTTAGTCATTAACAATGTTCTAATCAGTATCAATGTCTGCTTGTCTGTCTCTATAATGGCCAAAGCAATACCCTCAATGTTATTATATAGAGGTAGGTGATCCAGGTGACAAGTAGAGAAGCTATGTTTCGTCAGTAAAAAGAAATTAAGCATGCAGACATGCTCAGTAGGGCTTCGGCTCTATTCCCAGTAACCTCTGCTTCTGAGCATATAGTTTGCCTGAATTGAGCAACAGTGTAGACTTTAGTCTGGGAAGGATATGAAACCACGTTTGCTGGCTAGACATATGGAAATCTTGTATTGTTTGGGCAAATAAAGTATTTATATCCATGTGAAAAATAACTATAATAGTATGGCATATCACATCACTGGGCCTACAACAGATGTATATGAATTAAAAAAATATAAATTATGCATTTGTCCCTCTAACTATACATATTAAATATGCCACTGTATCAAACAGAATCTGTTGCTAAAATTACATTTAAAAGCAAAGTAAAACCCTCTGGCTTAAAATAATAAATATAAAATAATTTAATCAAATTCATATATTTATTATTTCAATCCATAGGTACTCACCATATTTTTCTGTGTATAAGACAGTATTTTTTACCAATTTATTAAAGTCTAAAATAGGTTGACCGTCTTATACACGGAATGTTGCAATTAGATACCCTGGTCTGGTACTGTAATGCTGCATTTGGCCACTAGATTTAAGGCAGGAGAAAAGACACACATTTGGAAATGCATTGGTTCCAATTTGATTCAATTACACTGCAAGTTTTTATTGTGTTACACATATATTTAAGGTCACTTTCTGTCATGATTTTTAGTTATTTCCATTCCAGCTCAATATTCTTGTGATCACATCACTTATTACTCAGTCGCGGTGTGCATTGCATTTTTCTGGTTTAACACAGGATCACAGGGATATTGAATATATATATAAATACACATTTTTAAGCTCACAAGCAGTGTAATGCAATCTAATTGGAACAAGCATTTCCAATACGTCTTTTCTCCTGCCTTAAAACATCGCCATCTAGAGGCCAGATGCATTATGTATTACAGTGTGATACACATCGTGAATGAGCTGATCAGCTTGTGTGTGGCATGTGTGTGATGCTTGTGTGCATACAAATGTGTATTTTATAGGTTTTTATTGTGTTACACATATATTTAAAGGCACTTTCTGTCATGATTTTCACTGATTTCCATTCCAGCTCAATATCTGTGTGATCCTGTGTTAAACCGGAAAAATGCAATGCACATCGCAACTGAGTAATAAGTGATGTGATCCCAGGGATATTGTGCTGGAATGGAAATCAGTAAAAACCATGACAGAAAGTGCCCTTAAATATATGTGTAACAAAATAAAAACATATAAAATACTCATTTGCATATTTATTTATTTCTGAATTCTGGGCTCCAAAAATAGGGGTTGTCTTATACATGAGGTTTTCTTATAGACGGAAAAATATGGTACTTTACTTTTATATTACAATGTCATATGTATTACAAATAATTGTATCTGTATATTTTGTGTGATATCAATACTGTGGCATATTTAAAAAATATAGTTAGAAGGGCATATGTATAATTTATAACTATAAGCCCAAGCCCTACTTTTGGCTCTGAGCATGACTGCATGAAACATGGCAGCTCAGTTTGTAATCTGGATCTAGGAAGATGGGGGAGGTTGAGCTGTCAGCCATCTTTGCATCAATGTAACTGTTTAAATATGTTTTATTATGTTAATTGTTCATAATGTTTGTGTGGTGACCCACTGAATAAAATGTGGTTGTGTGGAGCTTGGACGGGTCCTTTAAAGCTGATTGTGAAAAACAATTCAACTATTCCAGTAATACAGTAATTCCCACTTCCAGTTTTCAGACAATATTGCAGCTGAATAAATTACAAGAATCTGACTGTTTAAGAATTTCAAAATACATTTCAAAATAATTTACATCAATCTTACTACTTATGAATTTAAAGTAATATTGTTTATTTTTTTTTAACAAACAGTTAGAAATAGTTTGTTATTATAAAGGTGGTTGTTATTATTATTATTATTGTTATCATTATTACTACTACTACTACTACTAATAATAATAATAATAATAATACAATTAGATAAAGAACAGAGCTAGTAGATGAACAGGAAATAGCCCTAGTTCCTACAAGTACTATGTGAAAGGTGCACAGAAACTGACTGGTTACACCTAAGTGATAATACACAAAATGGAAAATATTAATAGAATACAATAAATGTATGAGTGAGGGAAATGATATAAGGAACAACCCTGCTTATATTATAAGTAACAGTCGGCAGGTATTCAAAATTAGACAAACCAAAAAGCAAATTGCGGAATGTAGAGTTGCATGTGACAATCTCTTTTATGTTTTTATCAATAAAATCTTGGTCAAAATCAGTCTCTGGTGTTTGCAGCGTCTCTAGAGATACAGCACAGTCCACGTGTGTGCCGACGTATATGTGAAGATAAAAAAAAAGGGAGGGGAAGAGAAGCGCACGCCACCAAATTGTGTAGTAAAAGCAATTAAATGAATAAAAATAAACAAGAAATAATATGCACTCACATTTTCCAACCTCAAGGATATGAGGTATTTAGATATACATCAGTCCAAAATTTTTTGCACATATTGATGTGTGTTATTCATATTACTCCATTTCAAAAGAACTGTAGTAAAGAGTATATATTGTCACATAGTGATATTTATGGCATTATTTGAAGTAGATATTTATTGGACAATTTACCTTTTGTGCCTTAACTATATTACATCTCTGCTGTGTTTCTGGTGTAATCTTGAGATCCCTGACTGGTACATACAGTGTATTACTAACACTGGTGGTGGCTGGTGACTTTCCAAGTTGGAGGAGCGTCAGAGCGAGTGCTGGCCCCTCCCCCTTCATAGGCTCCACCCCTTTGCATGGACTCCACACATTACATAATTTTGACCTTTATATGCCCCGCCCAATTACCTTATACTGTCTCAACCCATTGAAATAGATTCCACCCACTGTTTTTTTTTCACTGTTGATAAATTCAAGATTCTTAGGACTCTGACGAATAATAACATTAAAATCTGTCTTCTGTTTCAACAACACAATGACACTCACCAAAAGTTGGTTCTCCTTCTCAGGATCTCTTTAAGTGTTGCCATTGAACCAACCAGTCCAAAAAAAGTCTGCAGCCGCAAAATGCTTAGACCTGGGTGTGATCTAAAACAAGTAAACAAATCAGGGAGTGCAAGGCATCATCCCTTCCATCACCACTGTCCCCTTTGTCACCTAGATAGGTACCTAATATCCATCACTATGCCATGCTGGTCTATATAGGGCCCCAGGGTACCTAAAAAAAACTTAAAATACCATGCGGGTCTCTATAGGCCCAAACAGTCCCTAAAAACCTGCATTATACCATGCATCTCAATATAGACCCAAAGAGTGGTTAGAACAATTGTTTAAAGTTAATATAATCTCCCGGATGAGATTGAAAGATCAAATTTCATCAGAGGTACAGGGTTTTCTAAGTAAACAAAGGGCAGCCTAATATTTAGGAAAGTGGTTTACTGACTGGCCAGCCTGTGTGCCAGAAACTTGAAAACATTTGCCAATTAATAAAGGTATACAGTGGTATCTACTTACATAGGCAAGGTGTAAGTGACATTCTGTGCATTAAGGCTAATTCTAAGGGATTATATGGTGTTCCTGATATCTTGAGGCCATCTTCTGTACCAGAGGTAATAAGAACTACACAATCCTGCTGGGGTAGGCTTGAACCAGGTTCTTGTCAAGCCCTATTAAATAAGGAAGTCATGGACCTTAAAAAAACACATTACAACAAACGGGACTATATAGACCCAAACCGTATCTAAAAAAACTTAAAATACCAAGTGAGACTATATAGGCCCCAACCAGACCTTATTAACCCACATTACAACAAGCGGGATCATATAGACCCAACCGGACCTTAAAAACCCATATTGCACCAAGCGGCACCATACAGGCCCCAACCGGACCTTTAAAACAATAAAATACCAAGCGGGAGTATATAGGCCCCAACCAGAACTTATTAACCCACTTTACTCTAAGCGCGACCATATAGGCCCAAACCGGACTTAAAAAACTCACATTAGTTCAAGCGGGACCATATAGGCCCCAACTGGACCTTAAAAACCCACACTACAACAAGCGGGGCAAGCATCTCTCCCTTCCACTTTACTGGCCTTGCGATGAGAGCCTTTGGCGCTCATCACAGGCCTCGCAATGAGCACCTTCGGCGATCATTGCGTGCCTCCCCCCCCTCTACCTCTCCCCCCACTACTTGACGGGAGGCGCTCATTGTGAGCCTCTCCCCCCTCTACCGCTCCCCCCCTCTACTTGACTGGAGGCCCTCTACTTCCTCTTCCTCCCCTGTGTCTATAGGAATACCCTTTATTGTATGGTGAAGAACCAGAGATCCCTCCACCATACGGTGTACAGAAACAGATAATACATACACATATATATATATATATATATATATATATATATATATATATATATATATACTAGCGAATTGTTCGTCAAAAAGACGGGGCAATAAAATTTAAAGCTACGGGAATGCTGTTTGGCACAGAATGGAAACCGTTTTGTACTGTGAGAACCTTTGGCGCTGATTGCGAGGCTTGCTCTGAGCGCCTTTGGTGCTCATCGCATGCCTCGCAATGAGTGCCTTTAGCACTCATTGCGAGCCTCTCCTGTCGTGTACTTTTGGTCCTCTGAGCACCTTCATGAGTCATGATAAAGAGAGATATATATTTCGATGTATATGTAGTTAAGTAATAATGAAAGATTTATTCAATAAATTAATATACTTTAATTATTTCTAATTCATATATGCAGCCAGCAATAGGCTGAAGAGCTAACAATGTGTGTATTTTCCATCTGCATAGAATATACATTTTGAGTGTTGGTGCTCTGCTTATAAAGTGTAATGAATGTTCCAAGTGTGCATTCTAAATAGGCAGCGTGAGCGAGGTAAAGCCTTTGGTTTATTGTGTAAAGCAGCATTGTATACTCGTAATGTTATTAATAGTATATTTTGTATTTCGTAGTTAGATGTGTAAAGTGCTACGCGTTTGGCAGTGTTTTGCGCGGCCCGTTGTTGTGTAGCCTCGTTTTAATTTTTTTGGGCGCCCATTTTTTTCGTCACTTAGGCGATTTTCGAGTGGCGAAAATCGAGTTAAATTCGCTTTCCACCTCACTCCCAGACGTCCTGGCTGTTGCCCCGTGCTGTCTGTGATGTTTTTGTAATTTTTGGAGGTATTTGTATTTAGTGTGTCTTTATTGTTTTTTCATTTTTGTCGTACGGCCGTTAATCTCGTGATTTTTTGCGTCTCATATCTTTTTTTTTTCTAAGTCCCGCTTCGCATATTTTTTTTACAATTCCCGCGTCTCTTTTTTTTTTTTAAGTCCCACGTTTTTCAACCGATTGCACGCCAAGGCAATGCCATGTTTAGGAAGTGTTTTTCGGCTAAGTCCCGCGCGTTTGATTGCCTCTTCTTGGCTCGCCGCTCGTCGCCCAAGTGCTTTGTGAGGCTCGCAGTGATAAACGCCTTTGGTGCTCAACGGCTAAGTGCTACCTGTTAACGCAACGCCTGGTCTGGGAGGCTACCAAGAGGCCTACAGCAACATTAAAGGAGCTGCAGGAATATCTGGCAAGTACTGGCTGTGTGGTACATGTGACAACAATCTCACGTATTCTTCATATGTCTGGGCTATGGGGTAGAGTGGCAAGACGAAAGCCTTTTCTTACGAAGAAAAACATCCAAGTCAGGCTACATTTTGCAAAAACACATCTGAAGTCTCCCAAAAGCATGTGGGAAAAGGTGTTATGGTCTGATGAAACCAAGCTTGAACTTTTTGGCCATAATTCCAAAAGATATGTTTGGCGCAAAAACAACACTGCACATCACCAAAAGAACACCATACCCACAGTGAAGCATGGTGGTGGCAGCATCATGCTTTGGGGCTGTTTTTCTTAAGCTGGAACTGGGGCCTTAGTTAAGATAAAGGGAATTTTGAACAGTTCCAAATACCAGTCAATATTGGCACAAAACCTTCAGGCTTCTGCTAGAAAGCTGAACATGAAGAGGAACTTCATCTTTCAGCATGACAACAACCCAAAGCATACATCCAAATCAACAAAGGAATGGCTTCACCAGAAGAAGATTGAAGTTTTGGAATGGCCCAGCCAGAGCCCAGACCTGAATCCGATTGAAAATCTGTGGGGTGATCTGAAGAGGGCTCTTGTACAGGAGATGCCCTCGCAAGTACTGGCTGTGTGGTACATGTGACAACAATCTCACGTATTCTTCATATGTCCGGGCTATGGGGTAGAGTGGCAAGACGAAAGCCTTTTCTTATGAAGAAAAACATCCAAGCCAGGCTAAATTTTGCAAAAACACATCTGAAGTCTCCCAAAAGCATGTGGGAAAAGGTGTTATGGTCTGATGAAACCAAGCTTGAACTTTTTAGCCATAATTCCAAAAGATATGTTTGGCGCAAAAACAACACTGCACATCACCAAAAGAACACCATACCCACAGTGAAGCATGGTGGTGGCAGCATCATGCTTTGGGGCTGTTTTTCTTCAGCTGGAACTGGGGCCTTAGTTAAGATAAAGGGAATTATGAACAGTTCCAAATACCAGTCAATATTGGCACAAAACCTTCAGGCTTCTGCTAGAAAGCTGAACATGAAGAGGAACTTCATCTTTCAGCATGACAACGACCCAAAGCATACATCCAAATCAACAAAGGAATGGCTTCACCAGAAGAAGATTAAAGTTTTGGAATGGCCCAGCCAGAGCCCAGACCAGAATCCGATTGAAAATCTGTGGGGTGATCTGACGAGGGCTGTGTACAGGAGATGCCCTCGCAATCTGACAGATTTGGAGTGTTTTTGCAAAGAAGAGTGGGCAAATCTTGCCAAGTCAAAATGTGCCATGCTGATAGACTCATACCTAAAAAGACTGAGTGCTGTAATAAAATCAAAAGGTGCTTCAACAAAGTATTAGTTTAAGGGTGTGCATACTTATGCAACCATATTATTTTATTTTTATATTTTTTCCTCCCTTTACCTAAAAGATTTCAGTTTGTTTTTCAATTGAGTTGTACAGTTTATAGGTCACATTAAAGGTGGAAACATTTCTGAAATTATTTATCTTTGTCTCATTTTTTTACAGCACAGAAACCTGACATTTTAATAGGGGTGTGTAGACTTTTTATATCCACTGTATATAAGAATTGGGGTGTCCATAACTCTTGACCTGAGAAATCCAAGTCAGTTCCCCTGGAGAAGGAACTGGCAACCCACTCCAGTATCACTGCCTGTGCAAAATTACTTGGTTGATGAGGTTGGGTAGATCAGCACGGGAGGATCAGGATCAGTCAGTGAAAACAGAGTGGGGAGAGTTTGAAATAATGGGCATTAAAAGCCTTCCTGATGTGATATCATAACAATAAGTTTCTATAGGCTTGGGGTGTTTAGAGGGAACGGCCAGAGGGAATGTTCCTAGCAACATAGCAACCAGACAGCCTGCATTATCGATAGGTTGAAGATGCAAACCTGACAGGAAAATTGATACAATGTCTAGCACACTGAGTGTAGACTCACCCAGCCTGAGCAGGACAGCATTACGATGCTCTCACTGTAATTTGATCTATAGCAGCAGTGAAAGACACCAGGCAGTGGTGAAGGCACACAAAGGGTTAACTTAAAATTATAGATGCATATTTTGAACAAAATCATCTGAAAGAAGACATAAAAGCTGATATAAAGATATAATAAAATGTTATTCTTTATATAAAATGATATAATAATATTAAAGTGATTTATAATTTTGGGAGGGTGCTTGCCCATTTGCCCCAGCCGCCTCTGACTAACACTAGTATTGGTACATGGTGTATCGAGGACTCCATCAGCATCGTTTTTAGAGCATCACCATCACCTTTTCAAAAACTCCACGACTGTGAGACCACTTAATTCATCTGGACTTTTTGTCACATTATGTAGACTGATGTTTATCTAAATACATCATATCCTTGAGGTTGGAAAATGTGAGTGCATATTATTTCTTGTTAATAATAATAATAGCAACCTTTTTCTTTAAAGTGCCAACATGTTATGCAGTGCTATTTACAATGGGAAAATAAATGATATACAGATAACATGTGACACTCATCAATACAAAACAAAAATTAATAAAAATATAAGAGGTCCCTGCTCTTTTACAGATTACATTCTGAAGGACTTGGCTAGGTAAATGATGTCCAATGAATAGGGGAGATGAGTAACTAGTAGTATATTTAGGCGGTGACTATGTGTTATACTGAAGAATGAACCACCAGGTCAATTGATGTCTGTAAGCAGTGGATGTGGGTACTATAAGTGATAGGCTTCATTGAAAAGTTGGATTTTTAAAGACCTCTTAGAAATCTCAAAGCTATAGGGGAGAGTCGAACAGAAAGGTACCAAAGGGTAGGAGCAGCATGGGAGAAGTCTCGTAGGAGGCAGAGGCATTAATGATTGAATGACATGGGAATTAAGTTACAGTACTTGAAAAAATGAAAGGGTTTATTAGATTTTTTGTAGTGTCTTGTCTAAGAAATTGGCAAAGTATTGCGATGTTACATAGTAATTTGTTACATAGTTACATAGTAATTAAGGTTGAAAAAACACTTTCAGTCCATCAAGTTCAACCTTTTAAGATCTCCTCTGATCTGCAATATGAGGATTAGTTATTAATTAAGTAGTTGTTAATTGTTAATTAATTATTAATGAACTATTTATTTATTTATTTTAATTACTAATTAATTCAGAGGAAGGTAAACAGAAAAAAAACCAAGTGAAACTTAGCCAATCGTCTCAAAGGGAAAATAAATGAATTCCTTCCTGACCCCAGATACTGGCGATCGGATACCTCCCTGGATCAATACACTCTCTCTAATAGTCCAGGATAACCCTGAATTCTCTTCCTAATTAGAAATAAATCCAGTCCCCTTTTAAAGTTATCTATCGAATCCGCAGTCACCACCTCCTCTGGTAGAGAATTTTACAGATTAACCACCCTTACTGTGAAGAACCCTTTTCTTTCTTTAAGGTGGAATCTTTTAAATTCTAACCTCGAGTGATGTCCTCTTGTCAGTTGAAAACCTCTTGGCACAAAAAAGCTCCCTTGACAAATCTTTAAACTGACCCTGGATATATTTATATAAGGTAATCATATCCCCTCATAGACACTTTTTTCTATAGAAAATAAGTTTAATTTGGTTAGTCTTTCTTCATTACTTAGCCCCTCCATTCCCCTTATTAGTTTTGTTGCCCTCCTCTGTACCCTTTCCAGCTGTAAAATGTCTTTTTTATGCAGTGGTGCCCAAAATTGTACTCCATATTCCAAATGAGGGCGTACTAGAGATTTGTATAGTGGGATAATTATATTTGCTTCCTTTGCTTCTATACCCTTACTAATACATACTAATATTTTACTTGCCTTTGCAGCTGCTGCTTGCTTTAAGCACTGTTACTTAGGTGGTTTCCACAAGTACTCCCAAATCCCTTTCAATATCTAATACCCCTATATTTGCTCTATTAAGATTATAAATTGCATGGCTATTTTTCCTTCCCAGATGCATAACTTTACATTTATTTTTATTAAATCTCATCCCCCATTCCTCAATTGTATGTAAATCCCTTTGAAGGGAAAGCACATCATTATCTGATTTAATTGCCTTTAATATCTTCATGTCATCAGCAAAAATGGAGACACTACTTTCCAGTCCCACCTCTAAGTCATTAATAAATATGTTAAAAGGAGAGGACCTAATACTGAACCCTGAGGAACCCCACTTACCATATTAGTCCAATCGGTGTATGTTCCATTTACAACAACCCTTTGCTTCCTGTCTTTTAGCCAACTCTCAATCCATGAGCAGATATTTACTGCAATTCCTGTATCCCTTAGTTTACACAATAGTCTTCCATGTTGCACTGTATCAAAAGCCTTTGCAAAATCCAAATAGACTACATCCACTGAGTTGCCTTGATCCAAGTTCCTACTAACCTCCTCATAGAAATTAATTAGATTTGTTTGACATGACCTATCCCTCATAAATTCATGTTGACTCCTACTTGTAATCCTTTTCAAATAGACATATTCTTGAATACTATCTCGTATTAACCCTCCTAAAAGCTTTCCCACTACAGAAGTGAGGCTCAGTGGTGTATAATTCCTTGGATTTGCTCTTGCTCCCTTTTAAATATAGGTATCACATCTGCTTTTCTCCAGTCATCTGGTAGACACCCTGTGTTGTGTGAATCTTGAAAAATTAAATATAATCGTTTGGCTATTACAGAACCCAGTTCCTTCAGTACCCTTGGATGTATTCCATCAAGACCCGGGGCTTTATTAACATTTATTTTTTCCAACCTCTTTTGGATCTCTTCCTGTGTTAGCCAGTTATTTGGTGAAGGTAGTGTAGCCCTATTATGTTGCAGTGACCAAACCACTGGTACCTCCCTTGTGTATACCGAAGAAAAGAACCTATTTAGCTCATCTGCCTTTTCCTGGTCACTAATTATCAGACGGCCTATGTCACAATGTAATGTTCCTATAGCTTTCTTCCTCGTCTTCTTCCCATTAAAATACCTAAAAAATATTTTAGGGTTAGTCTTACTCTCTTTTGCAATTCATTTTTCACTTCCTTTTTTAGCCAGTCTCATAGCCCTTTTGTAAGTCTTGTTGATTTCCTTGTATTCCTGTAAAGCAGTCTCTGTCCCCTCATGTTTGTATAATTAAAATACCTGTTTTTTTACTCTGTATATTGATCTTTAAATCATTGTTAAGCCACATTGGATGTGATTTACTCCTTTTACTTTTATTCCCACTTGGTATATGGTGAATAGTATGTATATTTAGTAAGAATTTAATTGTTGTCTATTTATGTTTAGTATTTTTACCTGCCAGTTCTTTGCCCCAGTCTATACTTTGTATTGCTGCCCTTAGACTGTTAAAATCTGCCCTTTTAAAATTAAGAGTTTTTGTTGGCCCCTTAAAATGTTGTTTAATTCAATCTCAAATGAGACTGTGTTGTGATCAAACCAAAGGTTGCCCTATTTCAACATTTGATACTATATAGATATTATTTGTGATAGCCAAATCAAAGAGAGCCTCATTTCTAACAGGCTCTTGTATAACCTGGGCCAGATAATGATTCCTGAGTGTACTCAAGAACCTGCTCCCCTTAGCTGAACTACTTAGAGGGGGAGGAGTAATTCTGCTGGGATGGGTTCAAGGGGAGATGACAGAAGGACAGAGATTTCTTCTCTTACAGGTGTGAAGAAGCTGAATGTGGATTTTGATGTGAGGAGAGTCCTGTTTTGGACAATGGTGGTCTACTGTGGTGATTGAGCTTTGTTTGTTGGGTGCGGGAAAGATCTTTCCTCAGGCTGTTTTTTTTATTTGAAATAATTCCTGAGATCGATGGCTGTGAGACAGTAAGTTGTCAGAGATGGAGGAAAGATGTTTTGGATTTGAGGATAGAATCAAGATAAGGAGTGAAGTGGAAAATGTCTGCTGAAGTTCATTCTTTCCTCCAGAGTCATTAAGCTCAGCAGACACACTTTTGTAGGTAACTTGTATGCTTGTTGTGCCATGGTAGACTAAGTACATGGGGATAATACGAGTGTGCTTTCAGCCTGATCAAGGGTAGCTGTTTATATACTGTTATAATATGCTGTGGCCAGGTCAGGACTGAGGACAGTGTTAATGAGGCAGAGAAGGAAATTTAGTTTATGGGAAGGTGTTGGGGGTCTACATCTTGGAGGTTTCTGTAGCTTCTTTTTGGTGGATATGTAAATTGGATATGGGCTGAGAATCCTGTGAGGCTTCAGTTTAAGAGGTTATGGTTAGATATTGAAGTGGTGAGTTAACAAAGTTAGAGACTGAACAGAGATTAATGAAAATGTGGTCAATTGAGTTGCCGTCAAGGTGAGTGGGAGAATGGGTTCATTGTAAGAGACCAATTGAAAGAGAGTAACTTGGAAGTAGCAAGTACATCAGGCTTGTCAATGGGGAATTTGAAGTCTCCTCAAAACTCATATGCACATAAGTAGAGAGAAAGCATGGCAGCCAGGTTGCAATATGTTTAAGAAATTGAGAGGATGGACTGAGAGGACAATAGATGGCTACAGTAATCGAAGAGATGGGTGAGAAGAGATGAATTGTATAGATTTCAAAAGAAGAGACTGGTTAGGAGTAAACAGGCAAAGGACTATACCAGAAATGTATAGCGTCAAATGAGAGTGTGGCAGGGGAGGCAGTGTCTGATAAGGAAATCCAAGTTTCAGTAATTGTTAAGATGTAAAGGGAACAAGAAATAAAGAGATCATGAGCTGATGTGGCCTTGTGCATTCTAGAGTGTGTTAAAATAATTATTACAATATACAATCAAATATAAAATGTAACTTTTATTATAAAATATATACTGTATATACTCGAGTATAAGTAGACCTGAGGCACCTATTTTACCACAAAATACTGGGAAAACTTAGTGACTCGAGTATAAGCCGAGGGTGGAAAATGTGCTGCCCCCTGTGTCCCTCTTGTGCCCTCTGTGTCCCCCTCTTGTGTGCCCTCTGTGCCCCTTTCTTGTGTCCCCCCTCTCCTTCACCTGTGTCTCTCCCCCCACCCTCCTCCCCTCCCCTGTGTCTCTTCCCCCCTCTCTCTCCCCTGTGTCTCTTACCCCCTCTCCCTCCCCTGTGTCTCTTTCCCCCTCTCCCTTCCCTGTATCTCTTTCTCCCTCTCCCTCATATCTCTTTCCCTCCCCCTTCCTTATCATTCTCCTCATCCTCCCTCCTCAACCCCCTCTCCTCAACCCCCCTCCTCATCCTCAACCCCCCTCCTCAACCTCTCTCCTCAACCCCCCTCCTCATCCTCCCTCCTCATCCTCCCTCCTCAACCCCCCTCCTCAACCCCCCTCCTCATCCTCACCCTCCCTCCTCAACTCCCCTCCTCGGCTTATACTCGAGTATATACGGTAATTAGACCACTGGAGAAGAATAAAAAGCAAAAAGCAAGGAATAAGTTCATAGGGGAGGTCAGTATAATCAAAGACAGATTTAACATCTCATTAGTGTGTCTGATGATCTCTCTGACAGCAACTTTCAAAGAAAATCAATTACACACCATATACAGTAATACTGAGTCAGTATTGCTCCATCACTGACACAGCTTTGATGGAATCCCAGTTCAAGTGAAATGGGTGAGGCTTAAACTCACACACCACCGTTGACCCCAACAAAAATGTATCATGTAAATGTAATCCAGCATTAAAATCTGCTGGTGAAATTCTGCTGTGAAGTATATCTGTATTATAACTTGGCTTGTTTCCAGAATTTGGGGAAAAGCTTTGACCAGTCTTCCAGGTTCAAGACTAACAGCCTATGGTTTATAGTGTTTGAACTGGAGCCACTCTATGGGCCTCATTCTATTCAGGGACGTAACTCAATCGCAAATCGCCGGTTTGCTGCGATCAGGTTACATCATCGCGTTTCCATACGTTTATGTCGCTATTCAATTGGCCGAGCGCACAAGTTAGCCCTCCTTCCTGATCGCCAACCATGCTATTGGCAGTAAAAATTCACGGGCTTTAACATTATCGCGTAACTCGTGTTTCAAGCCTGCAAACCCGGAGCGCTGTAAATGCAAATATAAATTCATTCCAGCACTGTAAAGCACTGCAAATGATTGGGAACATTATTTGAGGCTTAATTTCCATCCAAAGTCCTACAGGCTTGAATGACCTCCAAGCCCGTAACCCGTTAATCAAGCCCGTAGGACTTTGGAAATAAATGGAGGTTGGATATCCATGTCCTACGGGCTTGGAGGTTGAAGCCCATAGGAATTTAGGACAGAAATTAAGCAGGAAATAAACTATTTTTTATGCCGATTTGAGAGTTGGGGAATATTGTGCCCTAAGACCGAAAATCACTTTCACTTTTAATTAAAAGTACAGGATTGCTTTTTTATTTGCTTAATAAGTGCTATGATTTGTAAGTAAGCCCATTGCAACACCTCACGTTCAGAGCAATTAAATAGCGATTTTTTGGGGCCGCAAAAGATCAAAGACTTTGAGGGAAGTAAGCTGCGGTAGTTGGAATCGCAGGGAGTTGTAGCTAGCAGAACGTAACCCGATCATAGGACGCAAACGTAAGAAAGTATAATAGCAACGTAGCTTGCGATGGGCCCTGATCGATTATGTGTATGCATCAGACACTAGCAAGCCCAGATAATATAATTTGTTTGCGGTTGTTGAGTCTCGCTTCACAGAAGTCACCAGTTGCACTTAACTGTCAAGTCTTACTCTGATTGCACTGTCTTACCCTGTGACTGTCTATTGCTGACCATCATTTTTATATTTTTCCTTTTTTTATTATATTGATACATAGAAATAACATAAAAAATTCCTTTATCTAGAACATGCTTCACTTTTGAACTTTATTGATCACCTTACCCTCACTTCCCCTACAAAAATGATTTAACACATAAAATATTAGCAATCTTTATTTAAATTGCTTCCTATTTCTGTTTCTGATTATTATTTTTTCTTTACATCCTAAAAACATATTTTTGCTCCATTCTTCTTGCATGTCACACACACATATATATGCTTTGTATGTGTTTTTCAGAATAAGCTGTACATTACAAAACTTTTTGAACTTTTTGAACTCTGACAGTAGAAGCATCAAATCACATTTCCCCATTTCTTGCCACCAGAGCAGTATATAAATAGTGTGTGACATATATACCTCACCCATTGATTGTGTTGTCTTTGCAGACCTCTGTTGAAACCTATGATCATGAAATCCTATTTCCCATTTATTTGTATCATATCAGCCTTCATAACTAAAGGTGAGTAACATTTTTGGCCTGTGGAAAATTATGTCTATTTGTGTTTTTGGACTTGTGTGCCCAATGGTCAATTAAAATTAAACTTATTAAATAATAATAATAATAATTAAATTAAAATTTGTTTTGCAAGATTACATTGAACTATTTTAAATGAGCATGGAAATTATATTTAATCAAATATTTTCAATGTACTCTTTAGAAAAACTATTCTTGAAAATGTGTAAAATGTTTCCAGAAATAATTTCATGTGAAGAAACATTTAACAACATCTTGTTATGGAGACACTGTAATGCAAGACCATTATCACAGTCCTTATCACAGTAAGATGCAATGTTAGTAAAAGTAAAAAAATGGAAAATTTTGATATAATTATATACACATTTTAAATAATTCCTCTGGGATATTGTAGGCATCCATCTTGTCCTGCTCCACTGGTTGCTTGTATTGTTTTTTTAGAGGGAGGACACTACCCAGAAGCACCACAGTGCTCACAACTCATACACAGAGACATATAGCCTTATTAAATTGCGGTTTGTCCAATTGAATAGGGCTCTATTTAAGCTCATAGCATATTTTTTTTACAGAAGTTTTTAGTTAGTGAATACCTTGCTTTTGAATAGAAGTTCACTAACTAAAAACGTCTGTAAAAAATATGCTCTGTGTTTATATAGAGCCCTTTTCAATTCGCCGAATTGCAATTTAATAAGGCTGATAATTTGCCATGCACAATTTACATTTTTGGTTAAAGACACTTGAAAGAACAAGAGCAAACAACCAGTGACCCTGCACTGATTAATAAAATAATTTAAAGAAAGTTAATATAGTACTACTGAATAATATAACTTTAAGACAATTTAAATCGAATTTTGTAAACATTTTGTACTTATTAACAGCCTTATTAAATTGCGATTTGGCCAATTGAATAGGGCTCTATATAAGCACATAACATATTTTTTTTAAATAAGTTTTTAGTTAGTGAAAACCTTGCTTTTGGATAGATGTTTAATAACTAAAAACTTCTTTCAAAAAATATGTTATGTGCTTATTTAGACCCCTATTCAACTGGGCAAATTGCAATTGAATGAGGGCCTTTGACTTTTATTTAAACGTTAAAAAAAAGAAGGAATAGGTAATTTTAAGGTGCACACTTTGGTTTCTATATTCATAAAATATAACTTTTATTAAGTGTATATAAAAACAAAAACCATAACAAAAATTAAAAAGAAAAATTGTTCTCAGCACTATGTTCTATGCTTAAAATTCTGTGGTTTTTTTGTCTAAATTTATTGAAGTGGTACCTGTTATATTTTGCCTAAACTGACACAAAAATAATTAATGTAAATGGAATATTAAAAATAAACCACAAACATGGTACCTAAAAATACCTGACCTCAATTATTTAAAATAAATTGTTTTCTGACTTTCAGTCAGCTACCTAGTTCTGCTACTTATCTTTGTGTTAGTGATTTAAGTACTTGTACTGTACTAACATAAAGATAATAAGCAGAGCAAGGTGGAAGGATCAGAAAGGTTGATTGGCAGACACAATTTACAAAATGTAATATCTCTGCTTTGAGACTATGCAGTATCTTTTTTTTTGTCTTAATTTTGCTCATGGAGATTGTTATAAATTCAAATTTTGATTATACTAACTTAATTTACAGATATCAATAAAAAAGAAAATGAAACAATAATCAAACAATCTAAATTATAAGATTAGTCATTAAATAATTTTCCTTTTTAATAAAGAAGGGCATCATCAGTTTCACTATATCCTTATTTCTTCTTTATATTAAACCATATTTATATAATTATTATCCCTTCTTTTTGCATTTATCATATTTATTCTTACTTATTTCAACACTTTATGTGAGAAATACATTTCAATACATTCTGTGCTCTGTCAGTGGGATGATTAAAAGCAACTTCCCATCTTTTATCACAACAGCAGACAATATTTAGTAACCTTTGTAAAATGTATGTAAATCTGCCAATAAATATGGAAAAATGTGAATTTCTGGATATTTAATTAATTTTGGATCAGGTGGAGTCTTTAAAAAACAACTTCTCTTTACAGTGGAAAGTGTCCTAAATAAAATAGTTAGGGATCCATATAACTACTGATTGGAATTTACTATAAATGGCTAATAATAAACCCATCTTTATTAAACTAGAAAGGATTTAGAATCATGAGAAAAAATGACAATTTAAAGATAAAATGTTTAAATTTACAAGTATGAAAAATATTATGACTGTGAAAAAATAAAGAATAATGATTTTTAAGATAATTTTTATTTACAACTTTACTGACAGCAATAAATGGACTTTTTTCCTGCATAATTCTTTTCTTAGACTCAAAGCTTAACAATATATATATACTAGCGAATTGCCCGTCAAAAAATGACGGCAATCAAATTGTAAGGTAGCTAATGCTGTTTGGTGTGTAATACTAAAATATATAATAGATGAATAAATGAATATACTTTACCTATTTTGAAGCATTGTGTTGAAGAGCTGACAATCTGTTTTGATGTTGCTGCAGCATTAGGGGTGTGGAGCTGCTGTGTAAGCGTGCTGAATGTGTGCAGTGTAATACTGTGCGTGCGTGAGACGAAACCGTTAGCGTAGTGGTGTACTTCCGCATTGGCGTAAAATGGCGGGTTATCTGTGTTATGCGTCTTTGCGGATTATCCGTCGGTGCTTCGTGGTGTTTTTCGAGTTTCGTGTGTTGTTTTGCGAGTGTGTTGTGGTGTTTTACGTGTTGAGAGTGCTGTAGCCTCGTTTCGTTTTTTTCGTCGGCCATTTTTTCTGTCACTTAGCGATTTCATTAGTGTGTAAAGTGTTTTATTTTTATTTAAATGAATGTGTAACTTGTTTTTTTGAGGTGCTGGATGGTTCCTCTTTCTGTAGGTAAGTTTTTTATGTGTGTGTTGTGTGTATTTATTGTGTTTGAAATGTTTGTATGTCGGCGTGTTGTGTCCGATGTTTGCGAGGTCGTAATGTGTGCTAACGTGTCTCGTATGGTGTTTGCGTGTGTAGCCTGGTTTTCGTTTTGTTCGGCGGCCATTTTTTCTCTCGCTTAGCAAATTTTTTATTGTCCAAACTCTTTTATTTTGATTGAAATGAAGGTGTAAGTTGCATTTTTGAGGTCCTAGGTGCTTCCTGTTGCTGTAGGTAAGGTTTTTATGTATGTTCTGTGTGTATGTATTGTGTTTTTAATTTTGTAATGTTCGCGAGTTGCGTCCGAGTGTTGCGAGGCCGTAATGTGTGTGAACGTGTGTGGTATGTTGTTTGTGAGTCGTGTTATTTGCGTTGCGCCGTGAAGTTTGCGAGGGTCGCAGTTGCTGGCATGGAGCGCCTTCGGCGCTCCATGCCAGCAACTGAGGGTGTCGTCCAGTGCCCTCGCTTTGCGAGGGCCGCGGGCTCGCTACGCGAGCCCGCAAGCGTTAGCAACAACTCGCATGCTCACAACTATATATGTGATACTGACAACGGGCCTCATTCAATTGTGATGCGGCCAATTGAATAGGGCTCTATAGAAGCACACAGCATATTTTTTTTACTGAAGTTTTTAGTTACTGAACTTCTATCCAAAAGCAAGGTCTTCACTAACTAAACACTTCTGTAAAAAAATATGCTATGTGCTTATATAGAGCTCTATTCAATTGGCTAAATCGCATTTGAATGAGGCCCAAAGAACGTGAGGTCAGGGGTTCACCATACACTTGTCTCTCTCTGTGTACCTCCTGTCTCTTTCTCTCTCTGTGTACCTCCTGTCTCTTTCTCTCTCTGTGTACCTCCTGTCTCTTTCTGTCTGTGTCCCTCCTGTCTGTGTCCCTCCTGTCTGTGTCCCTGCTGTCTGTGTCCCTGCTGTCTGTGTCCCTGCTGTCTGTGTCCCTGCTGTCTCTCTCTGTCTGTGTCCCTGCTGTCTCTCTCTGTCTGTGTCCCTGCTGTCTCTCTCTGTCTGTGTCCCTGCTGTCTCTCTCTGTCTGTGTCCCTGCTGTCTCTCTGTCCCTCTTGTCTCTCTTTCCCTCCAGGCTGTCTCTCTCACCTCAGTCCCCAGCATGTCTGCCGGTCCCTCCCCAGGGAGGAGTTGAGAGCAGCAGGGGGGAGGTGTTGAGAGCAGCCGGGGGAGGAGTTAAGCACAACAGGGGAGGAGTTAAGACGGTCAGGGGAGGAGTTAAGAGTGGCGGGGGAGGAGTTAAGAGCAGCGAGCGTGCAGGAGGAGTGGTGAGTTGTGCGAGCCCGCAAGCGTGAGCAACGGCTCGAGCGGGCTCGTATGCTCACAACTATATATGTGATATATTTTTTTTTTATTGAGAAGTGGTCATATTAAAGAGACAAAAAAACAGTTGTGACAAGATAATGTATGCAGTAGAAAAAATAAGGTAATCTCTTTAAAAAAAAGTGTAAATTATAATTCAAACTGTGCCTACTGCAAGCTAAACAATTATTTCCCAGAAAAGTGAAGCATTTATACAAACTTGTCTTGCATAATAAGGAACTAAACTGAAGCAAATGTTATGAGGACATCAGTCCTTCCATGTTGCAACTTATCATATTTGCTAAATTAACTGTAAAAGATTTGTACATACCTTTGAACGGATATATAAACATGTTTTGTTGAAGATTTTTCAAATCAGGAGTCTAATTGGGAAACTATTTAAAATATAGCTTATATAGCTTATAAAATATCAAATCAAATGTACAAAACAGACGTTCCAATATGGTTTAAGGTTGAAGCCATATGAAATTACAAGTACTTGAATATTGTGTGACATTAAGAATTGCATTTTCTTAGGGGGGATATATTGAAGTTTGCAATGAAAACTAATCAGCCTTTCTAATCCATTCAGTGAGCATACACTTATATATTTGTCTGTCTAATGGCTGGTTATTGCCAATAATTGCTATTCACTTGTAGTGTATTGTAGTGCCCACCGGCACTGGGGAGCTACAGTTCATTGAGGGAACCATGAATGGCAACATGTACTGTGACATACTGAAGCAGAGCATGATCCCCTCCTTTTGGAGACTGGGCCGCAGGGCAGTATTCCAACATAACGACCACAAACACACCACCAAGACGACCACTGCCTTGCTAAAGAAGCTGAAGGTAAAGGTGATGGGCTGGCTAAGCATGTCTCCCGACTAAACCCTATTGAGCATCTGTGGGGCATCCTCAAACGGAAGGTGGGGGAGCGCAAGGTCTCTAACATCTACCAGATCCGTGATGTCATCATGGAGGAGTGGAAGAGGACTCCAGTGGCAACCTGTGAAGCTCTGGTGAACTCCATGCTCATGAGGGTTAAGGCAGTGCTGGAAAATAATGGTGGCCACACAAAATATTGACACTTTGGGCGCAATTTGGACATTTCCACTTAGAGGTGTACTCACTTTTGTTGCCAACGGTTTAGACATTAATGGCTGTGTGTTGAGTTATTTTGAGGTGACAGCAAATTTACACTGTTATACAGGCTGTACACTTACTACTTTACATTTTAGCAGAGCGTCATTTCTTCAGTGTTGTTGCATGAAAAGATATAATAAAATACTTACACAAATGTGAGGGGTGTACTCACTTTTGTGAGATACTGTATATATATCATATGTTTTATCCAGCATGGGTTTAAGAGCCTCCATCATAGGGTTAATGCAGATACTGGGGTTTCGGGGGTCACTTGCTGCATAACAAATCTCAATATGCTCATGTAACTTTTCTCAACGGGTGTGTTGAGATAGATCACATATGTGTTTTGAGATGGGTTGCAAATTGGTTACGTGCTCAAACTAACAACTTCCATCTTTGACCAGGAGTCAACAGCAACTGGAAAAAAAAGTAGGCTAATTCTGTTTAACTCCTAAAGACTTTAGACCTTACATATGAAAACTACATTTTTAAAGTGATATTGTTTACACAAAACACAAATAATGGGGAGAAAGTGTTTTGCAGGGGTGAGTTTTTAAACAAAATATAAGAAGTGTGAATCTGAAAAAGTTTCTTCTGGTTTCATCTTGCAGGTTATTCTCTCTCATGTATTGAATGTTCAAGCAAAGAAGGAACAACTTGCTCAGGGCGTTCGAGATTTTGCTTCTCCGAAGACAGTTGTATTTCATCAATCATAAAACTTTCCAACAATGAACAAGGTTCTATGATTTCAGAAACATCCTTCTAAAAACTGTCATACTTTACCCACATGATCCACAACTAATGGCTTGTTTGTTTGTTTGTGTGTTTGTTTTAACTTCCTAAAACTCACTGAATAATAATATATAAATGTAAATACTTAAAGGGCAACTGCAGTCTTTCAACGTTCTTAATTTGTAAGTAATACAGATGCGTTTAAACAACTTTTCTCTTTATTGCAAATTGTAATGTTGAACTTTTGTGATGAAACCGTCACTAAAATTACTGTATATACTCAAGTATAAGTCGACCCAAGTATAAGCCGAGGCACCTAATTTTACCACAAAAAACTGTGAAAACGTATTGACTCGAGTATAAGCCGAGGGTGCAAAAGAGGGTCCTTCCCCCCTGATCATCCTCCTCCTCCCCCCCATTGTCACCCTCCTCCTTCTCCCCCTTATCATCCTCCTCCTTCCCCTCTTTATCATCCTCCTCTTTACCTCCTTATCATCCTCATCCTTCCCCCCTTGTCATCCTCCTCCCCCCTTATCATCTTCCTCCCCCTTATCCTCAGCCTCCTTCCCCCACCTTATTATCCTACCCCCCTTATCATCATCCTCCTCCTTCTCCTCCCCCCCCCCTTATCATCATCTTCTTTCCCCTATAACCTCCTCCTTACTGCACCCTCTCCAAATCCCTATCCCTCTTTCTCCTTACTTGCTACTATGCTCTGATGAACTGATGCTGATCCTGATGCCGCAGCACGTCTTTAGCACGTCACGCCATTAGCATATGCCGGTACAAAAGATGTGCTGCTGCGTCATTATCGGCATCAGCTCATCGGAGCATAGTAGCAAGTAAGGAGAGAGAGGGATAGGGATTGGAGAGGGTGCAATAAGGAGGAGGTTATGGTGGAAAGAAGATGATGATAAGGAGGGGGGGAAGGAGGAGGATGATGACAAGGGGGGAGGATGATAAGGGGGGAATAGGAGGATGATAAGGGGGGAGGAGGAGGAGGATGATAAGGGGGGGATCAATATATAAGACAGGTATCAATTATTTTTTTTATTGAAAGAGCTGCCTTATTGTGAGAAAATTTTATCTGAACATATTTAGTTTCTCCTCGTCTTTAGTCTGGAAATCCTCTATTTTTTACCAATCTATTGTGGAGCATATTTCCCAAAGCTGCCTCGTAATCTTTATTTCTTAAAGGTTATTAAACTTGAACTATTGTGTATGACTAAAAATGCTTTATCTGCAATCTCTAAATCATTTTTCTGACCAACCACCTCTCCTTTTCCCCGGCAAACCTACTGTCATTATACGCTCTGGGAATTAACATCCAATTAGTCCCCATAACTATAACTTACCCACCAAGATGGCTTCTTCTAAGTGACCATTTCTACTATTTACAGGACTGCTGTTGCCCAACTAAAATATGTTCTTGCTTGTGATCTATATAACAAACTATCAGCATCTGTGAAAGACACAGAGATTAAAAAAAAAACATTTTTCGCATAAATGAGAATTATTAAACAGAATAATTATTCTGTTTTTTGCTTAATCACTTCTTCAGAGTTAGAGCATGAGGGATGTGTTTTATCTCTCAGGGGGTGCAGGATTTGTTAGGAGCATTTGCTAAATAATTGAATCTTTTAGAATTTGACACAAATGATATTCTTCCTCAAACGCTCAGAAGTAGGCAGCTTGCATCAATGAATGCAAACTCCACTCTCAAGCAATGTAAACACCCCTCATACAAATACAACCTTCAACAAAGGCACAGCAAGGTACAGCAAGACTAAAAGTCTCTCTCTCTCTCTCTCTCTCTCTCTCTCTCTCTCTATATATATATATATATATATATATATATATATAAATATATATATATATATACTGTATATAAACTTTTAGTCTTGCTAAGAGTATACATGCAATGAAAACATCATTTATTTTTTTAAGCATAAAAACATATTTTGATACCTCTGCTGGAATTTATGTATTTGATAGGAGCTTTTACATTTCTAGAGAGTTTTACATGCATTCATGTATGCAAGCTCTTTGGTTCTGTTATGGGTCTGTGAAGGGGAAGCGGTGTGGTGTCAACTGCAACCAAGCAGGGGTGTAGGAGCCAGAATAATTCTGGGGGGAGGGGGTAAAGTTCAATGTATACACAGGCCGTAAAATAGCTTATATATACATACATACAAACATTGAAAAATCTGTGGGGATTTGCCCCAATGCCCCCAGTTCCTACACCCATGTAATCAAGTACTGTTACCGAACAAAAAGTCCTGGCCTCAGCCAGCTCTCCCTCCACTGATGGCTGCCATACACTTGTTACTCTCGCACAGCTCTCACAGAGTATTAAAAAATTCATACTTTGTCTAAAAAAAATGTTATGTCCATGATTTACACAGCTGCTAATGTTGTTTATTTATTACATACTTCACAAACAAGCAACTTTTTAACCAAAATGTGTCCTTTTAGTGTATGGAAATCTGAACGTAATAAACATGTTCCATGTATCCAGATAACATTGAGTTCTCTTCTACCCTATGCACAGCCCTGATTTGTACACATAGTTGTGGCAGTGACTCCTCTTGGTAGAGACGTTCCTCCTCATAGTATGTCTTATGTCCAACTCTTCAACCCATATACCAACCAACCCAATATCCCTGCTGCCTTAAGACTTTATGAACATTTTTTCAAAATTACTGAAAAATATATTTGTTGTTATATTGTCATTCCATTTTAGAGCAAGTTATCTTTAACAGAGGTTGTGCACAATCTAGAGTTTGTGATCAGTCTGGAAGCCTGACTGATGCCAAGATCAGTACCACGTGCTGTAATACGGACGACTGTACTCCAATCACACCCACGTGTAAGTGACAAAATATCCATATTACCATCATCTGCTTATATATGTACTGTAGGTTTTATGTCCCTTTCCAGTACTACCATCGGGCATTGAAATACTGTCTACTATATTTTGTAACTATGTGATTTTCTCTCTTCACCTTAAGTGCCCCCTGATAATACTACGAAAAATGGTGTGGCCTGCGAAAGGTGTTTAAGTGATGATTTAGACAACTGCAATGGAAATACTGTAAAGTGCACTGGAGATGAGGACGTATGTTTCATGGCTATGTACACAGAATTGGGTATGATATGTCTAAATGTATTATGCATTATTAATTATGGTTATCATTAATGAGCATTTATAAGGTGGCAATGTTTTAAGTAGCCCTATACAGTTGGTGGTAGTTACAATTACATTTAATGGTCAGAGAGCACAAGCTCACAGTCTTATTTATAGACATTACTCATGTAATTTATTATATAAATGCCACAAATCTAGGGTTATCAGAGATAGAAAGGTCGTTAGGAGTGCTAATGCACAACCACCTAGGTAACAGTGCTCAATGCCAAGCAGCATCTGTAAAGACAAGTAAAATATTAGCATGTATTAAGAAGAGCAAGGGAAGCAAATATATTTCTACCACTATACAAATCCCTAGTACGCCCTCCTTTGGTATATGGAGTACAATTTTGGCACCACTTCATAATAAAGGACATTACAGAGCTGGAAAAGGTACAGTTAAGGGCAATAAACTAATAAGGGGAATGGAGGGGCTAAGTTATGAAAGATGTATAATCAAATTAAACGTATTTTCTCTAAAACAAAGATGCTTGAGAGGGGATATGATTACCTGATATAAATACATTCAGTGCCAATATAAGGCTGTCTCAAGTGAACTTTTTGTGCCAAGAGGTTTAAAACTGACAAGAGGACATCCCTTAAGATTAGAAAAAAAAAAGATTCCACCTTAAAGAAAAGTGTTCTTCACAGAAAGGGCAGTCAGGCTGTGGAACTCTCTATCAAAGGAGATTGTGAAAGCAAATTCAAGAGATAACTTATAAAGGAGCTGGATAAATGCTTGATTAAAAATGACATACAGGGATAATTAGAGAAGGGGTGATATTAATCCAGTGAGTAATCTGAAGATTTTTTCAGTTTCAATGTGGTTTTCTGTTTGCCTTCCCCTAAATAAGTAAATTTTTTGATAATTAATTCACTAGTTCCAAATATCAGGGGAGATCTAAAAAAGGTTGGACTTGATGGACTAAAAGTATTTTTTTCAACCTCAGTAGCGATGTTACTATGTACTATGTTATGTGGTAGGAGGTGTCTAAGCAGCAACTGATGGAGTAGATCCAACTGCCTTGAATGTATTTATTATTATTATTATTATTATTATTATTATTATTATCCGCTATTTGTAATATGCCAACATATTTCGTATAGCTATACAGAGGTTAAATAGATTGAAAACTTGCAAATTTACGAACTAAAGGATTTTCATTAAATATATAACTTCCATTGTGAGGAGCAGTTGTCCTTGTCAGTTAATGTGAAGAAGCATATGTAGGAGCCATACTTGACTGCCCATGTGACCTAGAGACAGCATTACATTTAGCAAACTAGCATTTCCTCTTATTTTAAAAGAAGTGTAAGAAAAGTTTAATTTCATAATTTAGCATGTGAAAGCAACTGCTGTAATGTATAAAACATACCCTATGAAATGCATGATGGAACTTTAAAAGGTATAGTTTAATTCAAGTCGCTTTACCTCAGTGTAATACTAATCCGGCACTTTCACTAGGCCACGCTCTTGGCTAACCCAACCTAATAAAGACCCCATCTTGTGAATCACACTTAGAATTCATCTGGATATATATCAAGGAATGACACTGTTGCAATAGGGCAATAAACTATTGCTCCCATTGGTACATACTTTTATACTATGTGATATTTAAGCGTACATATCACAAATTGACATGTAAATGTTTTACATAAATAAACATTTGAAAATATATAGTGAAATAAATAAATATTGGGGCTGCCACAACAGTGTTAGTGGTGGAGATTCACCACTTTATACAGATGTAAGAAAACATCACCACAGAATAATACACTTCAACGCCTAATAATACTCTTAATTAACTCTTAATTAACCATTACAGTTGTTGATGAAGTAATACAAAACATTTTACTGCAGTAGTCTACTACCTTCTACATATTAAACAATATTTTTAAATATTTTATTTAAATAATATAAGTGGAATACATTTTGATTTCAAGTAATATAATTATAACTCTCACACCCCATTAATAATATTAATAATATTGACTTCTTTTTTTAGGTTCAACTTCTGAATCGGTTTGGAAAGGTTGTACATCAAAGCAGGGTTGTGGTCTAATTAAACTACTCATAGAACAACAAATATCAGTTAACACTACCAGTATAACATGTATGAGTGGAAGCCATGGACTCAAACACAGCATCATTGTCATGTTCTTTGTTGTTTTTCTGTCATTGATAGCTTTGTGTTGAGCTAAGCTGCCAATTCTATTTTGCATGTGTCTGTACAGTACAAAATACGCATATATGCTTCCAAGTACTATAGTCATTTTTGCAACATAGCCTGTACGTTTATTATTTTTACATCATTCATTTTCTTAAAAAAAAGAAGTTGCCAAAGCTTCATGTACCAGAATGTTGACACAATGAGACACAACTACAAGAAAAAATAAGTCCAAAATGAGTTAAAATATTTGTTCCACCCTCTACCAGTTCTGTAGGTTTCCTATATATAGATGAGTGGAGAGTGCCATTGGTGATGGATATAGTACAGAACAGGTAAACTTTCTAGACACTACTATATCCATCACCAATGGCACTCTCCACTCATCTATATATAGGAAACCTACAGACAGATGTAATTACCTACACAGCTCCAGTTTCCATCCCTCCCACACCAAACAAGCCATCATCCATAGTCAAGCTATTAGATACCATCGGATTTGCTCAAACACTGGAGACCGTGATAAAAATTTAAAAACTCTGTCTGAATCTTTCAAACAAAAGGGTTACAAACCCCGTAATATTACCCAAAAAATATCAACTGCCATCAAAATACCCCGAGAACAACTATTAAACTACAAAACAAAAGAAACTACTTCACGTATACCTCTAGTGACCACATACCATCCAATTTTAGAGAAAATTCGGAAAATAATTAAAGATTTACAACCATTACTAATTGAAGATACTGAATTAAAAAATATATTCCCAAAACCTCCCATCCTTGCATTTAAACAACCACCAAACCTGAAACAAAAACTTGTCAGCAGAAAATTGGTCGATGAACAACTGAATACAAAAAATGGAACTAAACCTTGTAACAAACGTGCCTGTAAATTATGCCAACACATTTGTAATGATGATACAGCCACACATAACAACAAAACCTATAACATCAAAGGATCATATTCATGTACATCGTCAAATGTGGTTTATATGATACAATGCACTTTATGTGACACAGGCTGTTACATTGGAGAAACTGGCCAAAAAATGCATTTAAGGATGAATTTACACAGGCATTCAATAAGAAAACATAATGAAGACAGTTATTGTAGCCCAGTAGGACACCATTTTAGCCAGAATGATCACTCCATCCAAAACTTAAAAGTCAAAATACTCAGAGAAAAATTTAAAAGCATCCAAGAGAGAAAAGCATTTGAAATAAAGATGATCACATTCTTCAACTCTAAAAACACAGGACTTAATATAGATTTGGGCTTTCTAACACATTATCAGAATTTCATGTGATTTTTTTTCTTCTTCCACAATAACAGACTTAGCACTCTTAGTAAGGTGTTTGTCCAACAGGAAAGATATCACTGTGGACTACAGTGCTTTGCTTTTTCATGTATATATTGATATATATGTGTATTTAATATGTGTATATATGTTTCCTTTGCTATGTTGTGTTTATTCCCCATATTTGAATTTACCTGATGAGGTCAGATGCTGTTTCCACTCTATCTGCATCTGCTGTTATTATTCAAACTGAGGGTTCCATCTCATGTAGTATTGCTTGAGACTTTATAAAGGGAGGCTAAGCCTCTCGAAAGCTCGTCATTATAAATATAACGTTTGTCCAATACAAAATGTATCAAATTATATTGCAATACTCATTATTAATCTATATTTATATGGATTAATAATTACTAAATTACTATATATATATATATATATATATATATATATAGTAAATAAATAGTACATTTGTGTTCACATTTAAATGTCTCAAACAAGTTAAAAGACTTTTTTCATGCCCAGAATTCCGAGAATTACAGTTATTACACTGCACTCTGGGAACATTGGCAGGGACATGCAAATATGCCCACAAAGGCTACACTCTTGCATAAGAATCTATAATAGTTTATACGGAGCTAGATATTTAATATTTCTGCTTCCAATGTTTTATTTTTTCCATGGAGTCCCATAAGAAAAACATAAGTAGAGGCTATGTATAATTGTCCCTACATAGCTAGAATTCCAGAATTTTTGTTTTTGCACATTTTGCCATTGCATTAAGATAGGTGTTAAAGCCTATTTCTGTGTGTTTAATAAATAATTAAACATATGTCTTGTGTGTTGTCATTTTATTTCTCAATAATACCTTGCATATTTAGTTACATGCGATTGCAACCTAACATCTATTAGTTACACTAAAGGTGAAAATGGTGGTAAAACAAATGATGGAGTTTTCACTACAGAATAGTGAAGCCTATTCCTAAAATGCTAATTAATAATATATTGCAATATTCACATAGTACTTATTAGAACAGGGGGGAGTTAATTATATTTTATGAAACTCCCCAAGGTCCAAATATTTTTATGAAAATTAAGTAAAGGTCCAGAAGCGCGCCTATTTTTGTATAGATAAACAAATACATATTTTAATATCATGACATTTAGAAGTTTATATCGAGAAGGGGAGATAAATAAGCTGCCAGTTAAATGATTTTATTTTTATAAGTATTTGAAAGCTTCAGTCGAGATATATGTTCATTTAATAATGTGATGAAGATCTAGCAGAAAGGGTCTTGAGGTTCGGTTTTGGACCCATATCTACCTATTGACTACACCTGCATTAGAACATAAAATACAATAAATATATTGGATATCAGATGGGTAAATGCTTTAATTCTTCCTCTTGGGCAAATGTCTATCTTGATATAATCTAAAGTGGAATCCAAAATATTTACAGTTAAATTTACTATGATTTGTACTTACCATTAATATATAGTTGCACCCTATGTATTTATTTATATTTATATGTAGCACCTATATCCAAGGTGATTTACATAGTTATAAAAACAGCACATCATTGCTTTGGTGTATAAATTTAAAATGTACAGAAAGCATAATACATAGCATACAGTAAGGTTTGGATTTTTTGGTGAAATAATTCAAAAAAGGCTAGAAGCAAAGTTAGTGTCGTGGGGCGAAGTAGATCCGACATATAAGGAAGGGAAGAGAGCATGATTCAAGTTTTCTCAGGGTTGGAAAGAGAAAGAAAGTGGATTTTCAGGGAGATGTGTAATGTATGCAGGTTTTGAGATGGTCTAATGTGAAATGGGAGTTTATTCCAGGGGAGAGGAACAAGGAGGGACAAGGAACAGAAGTGGAGCTTGATACAGGGCAGGAAAAGGACTGTGATTCAGGCTTCTGCCATTGTTAGTAAATAGTAATAACTGGCAAAAAACACATCTTCAAAGATATGTCCCCATCTTTGGTCACTTCAAATCTTGAGTTGTATATTTTATTGGTTCCTTTTTTCGTGTATTTCATATGTTATGTCTTATTTATCTGTGTGTATTCTTTTTTAGTTTAGCTACACAAAATGCGTAGAGGAATGTCCAAGGGCAGTTGGGTTTTTAGCCTATTAGCTATTTTTAGATATTGCTTACTATCTGTGCATAAGTCGGTCTTTACCTACCCATGCTCAACTCATTCCTCATCTAATTGTTCTTGTTCAATCATACAGTTGTGTCTGACTCTATTTGACCTCATGGACTACAGCACACCAGGCACATTGTTATGTCACTAGTTGTGCTTATCCATAAGGTTATCATGGCAAAGATACTGGAATGGGTTGTCATCTTCTTCTCCAGTGGACCGCAATTTGTCTGACCTACAGTATCTGCAATGACGTGCTCATCTTGGGTGACCCTATATGGTATAGCTCACAGTTTCATTGAGGTACACAAGCCCCTTCACCACTACAAGGTAGTGGTCCAGAAGGTGCCTCATTTTATTGTATCCTGCTAATTTTATTGAATTAATTTACACGTTCCAGTTGGATATATGAAACTATTTCCAATCTTATTCTATAATTATAATTTTCTAGGGAATCTTGTCTTCTCGTGATATGGCCAACATGTTTGCGCTTTAGGTTCATGATAAAACCTTACAGTGAAAAATGTGTTTTATTACCTTAGTATTGATTGATTTGATCTTCGTTCAGTTCAAGAGACTCTAAGCTGTTTTCTCCAACACCACAATTCCAAGGCATCAGTTCTTTGATGCTCAGCCTTCTTTATGGTCCAACTCTCACATCCTTATGTACAGTGCCTTGCAAAAGTATTCACCCCTTTGGAATTTTTAATGTTTTGATGCCTCACAACATGGAATTAACATGGATTGTTTGAGGATTTGCATCATTTATTTTACAGAACATGCCCACAACTTTGAAGATGTTTTTTTTTTTATTATTATTATTGTGAAGCAAACAACAAATAGGACAAAATAACAGAAAAAGTCGATGTGCATAACTATTCACCCCCCTAAAGTCAATACTTTGTAGAACCACCTTTTGCGGCAATCACAGCTTCAGGTCGCTTTGGATACGTCTCTGTGAGCTTGCCACATATTACCACTGGGATTTTCGCCCATTCCTCCTTGCAAAACCACTCTAGCTCCTTCAAGTTGGAGGGTTGACAATCTTTAAGTCTGACCACAGATTTTCTATTGGATTGAGGTCTGGGCTTTGACTAGGCCATTCCAACACATTTACATGTTTCCCCTTAAACCACTCAAGTGTTGCTTTAGCAGTGTGTTGGGGTCATTGTAGTGCTGGAAGGTGAACCTCCGTCCGAGACTCAAATCACGCACAGAGTGGTACAGGTTTTGCTCAAGAATATCCCTGTACTTAGCACCATGCATCTTTCCCTAAACTCTGACCAGTTTCCCAGTCCTGGGTGCTGAAAAACATCCTACAACATGATGCTGCCAACATGTTTCACTGTGGGATGGTGTTCTTTGGGTGATGTGATGTGTTGGGTTTGCGCCAGACATAGCTTTTCTTTGATGTCCGAAAAGTTCCATTTTATTCTCACCAGACCAGAGGACCTTCCTCCATTCATTTTGGGAGACTCCCACATGCCTTTTTGCAAACTCAAAATGTGCCATTTTGTTTTTTGCTGAAAGTAATGGCTTTCTTCTGGCCACTCTGCCATAAAGCCCAACTCTATGGAACGTACAGCTTATTGTCGTTCTATGTCCAGATACTCCAGTCTCTGCTGTGGAACTCTGCAGCTCCTCCAGGGTTACCTTAAGTCTCTGTGCTGCCTCTCTGATTAATGCCCTCCTTGCCTGGTCCGTGAGTTTTGGTGGGCGGACGTTTTTTGGCAGGTTTGCTGTTATGCCATGTTCTTTCAATTTGATTTTGATATATTTGATGGTTCTCCTGGGGATCATCAAAGATTTGGATATTTTTGTACTTGTCAACAACATTGTTCTTACTTGGTTGGAGAGTGCCTTTGTCTTCGTGGCAGTGTTTGTTTAGTGGTGCCTCTTGCTTAGGTGTTGCAGCCTCTGGGGCCTTTAAAAAAAGATGTGTATATGTAATGACAGAGCATGGGACACTTAGATTGCACACAGGTGGACATCATTTCACTAAGTATGTGACTTCTGAAGGTAATTGGTTGCACCAGAGTTTTTTATGGGCTTCATAACAAAGGGGGTTAATACATATGCACATGCCAATTTTCTATTTTCTATTTCTAAAAAATAGTTTTATGTATATATTTTTCTCATTTCACTTCACCAACTTAGACTATTGTGTTCTGATCCATCACATAAAATTCAGTTTAAAAAAACATTGAGCTTAAGGCTGTAATGTAATAAAATAGGTAAAAAGTCAAAGGGGTGAATACTTTTGCAAGGCACTGTAACAACAACTAGGAATACAATAGCTCTAACTATGGGGACATTTGTTCATAGTATAATATATTTACTTTTTAATAGATTTTCCATATTTGCCATAGCTTCATAGGCAAACATATTACAGTTTCCTGTCTGCAATCAACATATTCAGAGATCTTGGAGACAATATAAATCTGTCACTGCCTCCACATTTCCCCACCCATTTGGCAGGAACGAAGATTGCTATTTCGTCTTTTTAACATTTAACAGAAAAACAGATTTTGCACTCTCTTCTTTCACCTCATCAATTAGCCCTTTAGTTCCTTCTCCTAAATAAGGTGACTACTTTCCTAGATCTTCAACTATTTGTTTGTTCCAGATTCCTTAGGTGGCGGATAAAAAGGTTTGACACCCCAATATCTTTAAGAACTTGCCACATTTTGTTGTGATCCACAAAGTCAATGGCTTTAGAATAATATAAGAAGAATATGTAACTGTTTCTCTGGAGTGCTCTTGCTTTATCTATTATAAAGCTGAAATTAGGATTTTGATCTCTTGTGCTTCTGCCACTGCCAAACCTATCTTACACCTCTGGTAGATCTTGAACCATATATTGATGGGGCCCGCGCTTGTATTATCTTAAGCATTATCTTGTTGGCATGTGAAATTAATGTAATTGATCGAAAATGTGAACACTTTGGCACAACCATTTTTTGGGATTGGAATGTAGATTTACCTTTTCCAGTCCATTGGCCACTGTTGAGTTTTGAACATTTGTTGGCATGATGCAAGGTAGACTTTCACAGAATCATCCTGTAGGATTTTGAATAGTGCAGCTGGGATTCCATCAACTCCTGCATCCTGTTGCAGAGCTAATGAAAAAAAAATTAACAAAGATGAACAAAAAATGTTTTTGAGCACCCTGGCCCCCCCTCGAGAGCTATATATATATACTTTACATTTAAACTTTTTATTTCTGTAGTGTAGTGGAACTTCCTCCCAGCCCCCCGTCCCCCCTCTCCCTTCTCCAAGAAGTCTCGATCCAGCTCATTGGACAATCTATTGGGGTTATCAATGCTGTTAAGATCCTTCCTTTGTAGATCTTTGATGTATTCCGGCCACTTTTCCTTGGTTTCCTTTTAATGGGTGGTATAAAGTTAATGGTAGATTAAAGCAAATACAAGTTAAGGTACAGAATGAGAAATGCAGTTAGTTATATGCTTGAGTATTGTACCCTGATGAAATATAATACAAGCCAAAATATATACAGTAAAAAATTGGAGACTGGAAATTATACATTACACAAGTTCTTTTTTTTCAATAGCGGGGTATTTTTAAGAGCATGTGTCAATAAAGTTTTTCCATTTTTAAAATAATTTTGTTACCATTGTGGTGTTAGGCAACGGAAACATTTCTCTTGTAAATAAATAAGATTCACAGTATACACTTTTCACCAAATATACAGTATCATTTAAATATATTTAGTGTGTACACCAATTGTAAATATGCTTATATATGTACAGAATATTTATGTATTTTATTCAAATGTATTTTGTCTAATCACACTTTAAACCACACAATTGATGTGAGATTATTTATTGGACTGTAATTACTAGTCTATGCTCAAGACTTTCAATTCTATTATACAGTCCGGTAATATCAGGTTTTTACATATATTATTTATTTATATATAATGGGAACTTGATCATGGATACTCATCAATAGTGTTCACAATTTGCACTAAAACCTTATTATAATTTCTAAGCAGATTAAAATATGCTCACATATAAACTTTTTTCTTTTTATATTTAAAGGGGACTTTATTATTAATACTCATCAATAGTGTTCACAATAATGTTCTCAATGTGCACTAAAACCTTATTTAAGTATGATAATTTTTTGTGGCGGATCCTGGGAGTGCAAGAGGTTTTTTTGTGAAAAAGAGGATATCTAAAGGGGGTAATGTCATAGTCTAGAATAAGCATAATGCATAGCACCTACCTGGGTCACATGTGGTCATTACACCACTGCCACCGGAATCTGATGAAAAAAAGGATTGTGACAAATCACTCCATTTAACTGAAGAAACCCTTTATGTGCATAGCACTTACAACTTGTCTATATCTGCTCAATAAAATGGATGCAAAAACCTCTGCACTGTGTAATCCAATCCAGTTTCAAACATACAGAGTGTTCCCAAACCAATAATCTGAAAAAAAGTGGTCAAAAATAAAAAGGCGAGGATAAAAAAAAACATGCATGTACAGTACAGTGCTAAATACTGTAACTGTAACAACATACCAAATCACCTGATTCACACCCATGCTGGTGTGCAGGGGTAGGCTTCCAGGGTTTAGAAGGCGGGGCTGAGGACCAGAGCTCAGCTCAAGGCGTCTGTGGTCAGGTGTTGGAATGCCCTCTGGTCCGCCCCCATCCTGAGCAGCCCGGCAAGGTACGACTCTGTCATCAGATGGTGCCTCCTCTCCTCCCTATTGCCACTGGCCAGGCTGAGCATGACCTCTGCATGATTGGCGGAGATGCTGGCCTGGATCCTCTCAAAACACTCCAGTTGCTGGCGCATGATGGCCAGCACCTCTGCCTGTGTAGCCTGGCTTGTTGGTGGTGGTGGGGATGGAGGTCCGTGGGGCGTTTATGGGTGAGGAGGTGGAGATGGGGTTGGTGGTAGCCCAGTATGGAGGATCTGGGCCCAGCTGGAGTCTTGCTCCATGCCGGTGGTGGTGGTGTTGCTGGGCCTGGTGGTGGTGGCCAGTCTGCCGCACTGGTAAGGGAAGGTGGAGATGAGGTCAAGCTTCGCTGGTTCCTCCAGTAGGAGGGCCCTGGTGACATGCTAAGTCTCTGGAGGAGGGGGACACTGGGGTCAAATGCCACTGGTGCGGTTGATGGTCCTGCTGGTGACCCCACTGCCCAGATGGCATCCTCCACCTGATCCGAAGAAGCTGACACCCCCACCTCTGGCTCACCACTGGACCCAGACCTCCTTGATGCTGAAAGAGAAAAGAAAGGCATTTGTTGTTAGTATGATGAATAATACATTGTTTTGTATTCATTCCTAACTATCTGACATCTAAGCTTTAACCTGGATGATTTTTTTTATTGCAACTATGAGTAGCTATTATTTGCTAGATATGATCTATTCTTTGCTTCTTGGTCTTGATTGTTCTTGGTTCCTAATGCTATCTTGATTCTGGATGCGGTCTGTAACTGCATACGCTGCAGTGGGCACACCCATACATGAACTCTCTATTGGTTGATTACTGTTGTGCCTACGAATGACAATGATTTATCAACTTGAGAAAGAAAAGAACATCGGATCCAATGATAACACTCAAATCGAATGTATGGCAAATTAGCATAAGTCTCAGGCTGATATAAACTTAACATACAAAACTTTACTTAAACTTATTTATCACTGTAGGTTAGTATTTAACATATCGGGTCAAGTAACTCATTATAAATTTAAAAAAATTACCACACAATATATATTACAGACAGTCCTGGTGCAATATATGCAAATAATGTAGATAGCTATCCGATACACATCACCCAATATATATTAGTAGTGAAAATAAGAACACTGTACAGCTATATAATATGGAATATGAACAGACAATACAATTAGATAACATACATGTGTTCAAGCCATTTGTATTTGAAGGGCTCGGAAACATTATATTGGGAAACTAATTTAAAGAGGACCAGGTGTAAAGCTATATTCACCTGTATTGGTATTGCCTGATATTCTTATTATGCAATTTTAAATACAGCAGAGAAATATAAAATACAATCCACTCAACATTCAAGTGTGCACAAACAGTGGGAATATTTCTCATAAATGCATCTAGTGAATATGCAGTATTAGGCAGTATAGTAAACTAGGTATGGCAACTTATAATTCTATGTACCTGCCAAGTGATTTGTCAGCTTCATGGATTTAATGAGGCATCCATCTATCCCTTGTTTATTCAATAGTGATGACATGTCAGTGTCCTTGTTAGTCATTATGTGCACGTGTAGTGTGTGTAATGTACATGTGGTGGCATGTTGGTGTAAGTGATATTCAACTGACATGGAGGCTGGATCCTACTGGGCCACCAGGCCTGAAGCTCCAGTGGCGGGCACCTGGCTCAGAAGGTCCTTGGCCACTCATTATATCTCACATTTACTTGGGGCCCACCACTTGACTTTCCTCCTTGGCCATCATCCTCCTTACCATGTCCCTGATGTGGGCAAACCGGTGCTTTACAGACCTCAAATCCCTGTCTGCTGTTCCCACTGCTGTTACTGCAGCTGCTACCCTTTTCCATGCCTGGGCCCTAGAGAAGGGCCTAACCCCCCACCACCACCACCACCACAAGGATAATAGGGCATTCATGGATGGCACCAAGGAGTACCACATTCTCCATGTAGTTCAGGGCCCTGTGCTTGCCTTTAGCCTCTTGTCCTCCGATTGTGGATGGGGATCCTTAGCTCCCTCAACTGTCTCTGAGGCCTGTCCCTCCTCTGACCTACCACCCCACCCCCCACCCCGGGATCAGGCCCTCTGTCCCTGGACTAGATAGGCCTATTTCTATGAGCACCCTGCCACCACCCACCTCCTCTACTCCACTATCCTCCTCTCCTCCGCTCTCCACCTCCTCCACTCACCTCTCCGCCAATATCCGCTTCCTCCTCCTCCTTTCCTTTGCCACTCCTCACCTCCTCCTCTCCTCCACCACTCCATACCTCCTCCACCTCCACCTCTCCTCCAAACATAACTAGATGAATGTAAAATAACAAAACCAGAAGATACTGCTCTCAAAACTCGCCTACTCTCTCTCACTCTGCTCAAACCACCAACTCTGGGACCTGCGTGCTACTTCGTCAGAATCTACAACCCAATCAACGCATGGCTGGGTGGAACGAATCTTTATAATATTGCGCTGTCAATCATCTTCAGCTAAACCGCTTTCTATTGGCTGAGAGGCCTGCGTCGCACTCTGTAATACCCTGATTGGATCGTCACCGCAGACCGATTTTATTCCAGCCCATTAACAGATTGCGGGCGCGGTTTACGGGCTTGAGGCTTTGGCCCTTTAACTTGCATTCTTGTTCAATTGAATAGCACCGGAATTGTAGCAGAGTTCAAGCCCGAAACCGCCCTCAGACATACGGCCTGTATACCGCTAGATGCAGCCCTGCAATTGTTATTGCTACTATGTTTATAACAAAATAGAAAGACATACTTTGTGCTAATAGAGGCAGGAGTCTAAATCGTCTATGCCAGAGGTTCTCAACCTTTCAAGTGCCCTTTGATAAAATTGCCCAAGTTGTGGCAACCTCTAACAGTAAAATTACAGTCACATGACATATGATTACAATTTATGATGGTTTTAGGTGACCCCTGGCAAATCGCCTGATGGGGTTGCTACCCACAGGTTGAGAACCACTGGTCTATGCTATTCACTATTAATTGTTGTTTTCTTTTTAGATGTTTAAGTAACCATAATATATACAGGTTTTTGTTGCACATAACAGCTTTGTTTTTTCAATTAAAATCACTAGGCAGTCTTTGGCGAACTTCAAGATATGTATGTGATTGAATTTAGATAAGACTTTCCTTTCTGTAACAATCTAATCATATGTGAGAAAGCACATGGTAATACTTGCTTACTGGAAATTATCAATCTTTCCTTATTTGCTAATTCTAATGTTCCAGGTTCCTATGCTGAACTGATCGTTGCAGCAGCAGACTTTCCTTTCCCCTCAAGACACATCCGCAGCTGGGTGTCATCTCAGTTTTCCCCCCCAATCACTTAATTTGATTTGGTGCTACTCGTACTTGCTATCTGCTCTTCCCCAGTTATGTGGTGGGCACTTTCTGATCCGAGGGGCTCATCTTCCAGTGCTGTATTGTTATGCCTCTGGTTGTGCTTATTCATACAGTTTTCTTAGCAAAGATACTGGAGTGGGTTGCCAGTTGACAGTGATTTATCTGACAGCTATGCTATGACTCTACATGGTATAGCTCACAGCTTATTGAGATATACAAGCTCCTTCACCTATTGATATTTACGTTTTTTTGTTTTTTTTTAATTCTTGAAGGAGATGCTCAGAATGATTGTTACAACTTTGTAAGAAATAAACATCATGTAGAGAAGTAGAAGATTGAAGTGTGATCTGAAAGAAGATCAACTGATATGTCAAAAATAGTCTTTTACCTTCCTGGTAAAATAATTAAAAATATAAAAAACAATATATATCCAGCGCTAAAAAAGTATCTCAAAATATATAAAAATATTTTAGTGTATATGTGTCTTTCTTTAAAAAAGTATATATACTTATATTAAACAAAAATAGGGCACTAAAATGCATTCATGTCCATGGAATGTCCACTCCAATTTCAATCCTAGACTGCTTCTTCTTCAAAATTGTCGTTCACATAGATAACTCTTGATAAAAAATGAGCTTATTTGTATATGCCATTGAGAAAGACTGTAAAGTCGAAACGCATCTGGCTTTGAAGTAGGTTTGTTACTTTTCAATTCATTGGTGGCCCATATATCTCATTAGTGCTGGTTTGAGTGTGGTGGGGGAGGGGGGGGCAAAAAGCCCTGTCCCATATTCCATCATACACCCTACCTGCATGAGACTGAAGTGGATCACAATATAAGCCCTGTATTAATATACCGAAAGGAATTTACATTGGGAGTGCTACTAAAAACATAGCATTCCTTTGAGAAAGACAACGGACCGATATTGAAGATCCGGGTATGAAAGACATCTGTTTTCCACTTGGGTATTTTTTGTATTAAATGTGAGTGCAATTTATGTTGTTTTATATTTAAAATAAACTGTTATTAACATACTACACCATATAGTATCTTTGGCGCTTCTCTACCCCCACCCTTTCTTCTCGTTTTACCTTCCTGAAGTGATAAAAGACCACTGAAGGGTTAATCAGCAAACGTATGCAGAAGATTATTAAAGATCCAAGTACAATTGGCAAGATGTATTGATGCAAAAAAATTCTTGCTGTCATAAAGTGGTTAAAACTATTTTGGGCTAACTACTTCCTTAAATTTATGAGTTAGCTATTTATACTGCGTGGTTCTAGCTATCAAGGGGAGAATTATTTAGTCTATGAATAGATAAGATTAAAGCAAGATTGGGGGTAATAAGCCATGTTTAGCTGTTTCCAAATGTATGAATTAGGAGGTAACTCATGTGCAGGCCATTTTTAATTCACCAATGAAAGAGTTTAAGAATGGCAAACTCTGATTGGACACTACAATTATAAAATGAAGCATTTTTTTGGGTGCTAAAAGTCCTTGACAAAGGCTTACTGCCGAAAGACATCAGATAGGAGTGGGGTCTCAGGAAGACAGAGGCCCAGCTTAATATTTTAAATTAAACTATTGAGCAGCAATACTAAATTACAAAGACAACTACGAACTTGTGGATATGCCCTTTCCGCAAACCAATTATTATGTGTCCGGGGAACTTAGGTTTCCAGATAGGGCGATATAAACTCTCATAGAAAAATGGGCAAAGTGTATGCAAGAGAGCATGAAGTAGTAGGTGGGAAGATTTGTTTGCACTTAAGATGGTAGGTCGCTCTACAGGATTATATAGGGCTAGTAATTCACAATGTGGATTTGTATAGTGAATAAACAAAGTGAAGGATTTTTGGTTTTCATACCCCACTTTATAAACATTATTTAGTTCAGAACAATACATTGGATGATAATGTTGTAGTTACTTGAGGAGTATTTATGCATTTTGAATAATTGATTTACATTTTATATTTTAATTACATTTTAATTAGTAGCCGTCTTTAAGAATAAATGTGCTACAGAGTGCTGTTTGCTCACCTTTTTTTGTAAAATGATCTAGTCACTGGCAGTTAAATGACTCACTTCCCTTTCTTCTCCATACAACAGTATATTATACATGTGTACAGAGTACCTTATCACATAACTGCTGCCATTATACATCTGCCTTGGATCCTGAGATCATGAAACCCTTTCTCACAGTCTTGATCCTAACAGCTTGGGTAGCTACAGGTGAGTAACATTGACCTGTGGTAGTCATTGACTAATTGTTTTTCTGGGTAAATGAGCCAAGTAGTCAAAGACATAAAATAAGGAGTATAGTACCATCAAATCGTATTTCCTTGCTGATACTAAGATAGATTGGTTTCAGTGACTACTGAAATTATATTTAATTAAATTGTCTCATAAAATAATTTGATGGATGTGACCCATAATTGCTGACTTATTGAAGAAAATGGCGAAAATCACAATGTTGTGCAAAAAAAAATTTGTTGGCAGTTATTATTCTCTAGTCAAATACGAATTTATACAAAACAGCTTAGCCAATGGGGCCAGTGATTACATTGAGGAAAAAAATTGACAAGGGCATTTCAGTGGGTAAATAAGATAAGCTCTTTCTCGTACATATTGTAAAATATTTTTTTTATTTAGATCTACTTATTTTAAATACCTGCTTCTGATATGTAATTATTATTTAGTATATATATATATATATATATATATATATATATATAGTATATATATATATATATATATATATATATATATATATATATATATATATTATGGCCCTTTAAGAAGGCTTATATGATGTCTTAGGGTCCCTGATCATCCTGGGGCTGCTAGACCCTGTTATCTGTATATTGTTCCCCACTTCATTAGCATTTCCAAGCTTTGAATATAGGTGTGCGCCTGGTAGATGTACATTACATATGCTTGTTGGGGGTCTAAAATGGTTATAACACAAAACAGAATCAAGTGCACCAATGGTAAAGAAATTGTAATGTATGTTACTAATTATGTATACAGTTTTAAAATTAAAAACATATTTACCTATTTTATAAAATACTAAGCAGCTTCTTAAAGGGATATGGAAGGTTCCTGGAGTTTACTAGGTACATAATATTCATGTGTACCTATTTACTTTTATGCACTTTATTGTATTAAGAAGTAATTATATGCCTGTTTTTCCTACCCACAATCTATTTTTTTTCACCTGCTTGGGCCTGCCTCTGCAGCTCACAAAGACACAGACTCTGCTTTTTTCCCCTACTAACCAATCAGTGACCAACCATCTATCAGCAACATGCTGCAAAATGCTGCTGAGATGTGGTCCTTGATAGGCTTAATCACTACACTGCACATCCAGCCATACATATCTGTGTCTGCATACGCTGCAGTTGGCAAATCCATACAGAAATCTATCTTGCATTTCAAAAAATTATATCATAAACATTACAAAATTATTATTTTTTGTATGAAAAATAAATGCTCTATACTGTAGGTAAATTGCATAAAGTTGAGCCACACTGTTTTTTTTTTTTCTTCTCCTCTGTCTTGAAATGGCACAAAGGAATTATCCTAAATTAATATAATTTAATTTACATGTAAAAGAAAATTTTGGAAATGTGCAATAGACGTTCTTATAAATGCATCATAGGAAGTTTTTAGCAGTGGCTCTAAAGGACATCCCTTACTTGAGTACCTGCCGACTTCATGGAATAATTAAACTATGCACGCATAAAGATATGTCACATAAAAATGTTTAGTCTGAAAACAATTCTGAGGAGCTCGCAAGCATGGGTTTTGGTGCACTTCACCTTAAATAGGCATTTTAAGGATTCAGGTTGGCTGAAATATGTTTCAATCATATTTCAGCCAATCATAATCGAGTATTTGATGTAGCTCTGCCTTATATCAATGGGATAGGTACTTGTGGGCATTTTTTAGCGGTTAGATTAAAGTTTGTGAAGTGACTGGGACCGATTTCATAAATTTGCCTACGAGAGACATGGAATGGATGGAGGCCATTGTCTGCTGAACTCTGCGAGAAACCAAAGGTGACCAAAGAATACAGACATCAACAAGAGCAATGTGATTGGACATTTTGAACTTTACTGGAACCTACTTCCTGAAGTATGGCTAAAGTCAGAATCCGAAACTAGGGGGAGATGGATACCTCTGAGAGGCCACATCTGACCACAAAACCAGGAACACAAAGGTGTCCACGACAGCTCTTACTGAACTGACATTTGGAGCATTGTTCCAGAGGTTTCTTAAGCAAAAGTAGGAAAACAAGTTTAGGAACCTTTGTAGTTTTTATTCTTGTAACCATGCACTTGCTAATACTGAGGTATCCAGTTATTGGACACTATCATGTTGATGAAAAAAGAATATAAATAATAGATGAGTAAATTACTAAATCCTTTTTCATTACTTTATTACTTTTGTTAATTATTTGGTTACTTTTTAGATCTATCACTGCAATTTTTTATTATTATTATTATTATTAATAATAATAATAATTTTATTATGATGATTATTGTTAGCATTATTATTATTATCTTTATTATAAAATGTTATTATAGATGGTTATTACAACTAATTACAGATTAAAAATTATAGAAGTGATTTACTAATGTAAACCTGTTTATTTTTACCGTAAGTGCATTTCACAAGAGAAAATTAAGAAAACTTAAATAGCTAATCCAGAAAGAGCAAAATAAGGTTATTTCTTTTTGTATCATGTATTGCTGGTACTGTGACTTAAGTATATGAAAAATTGGTTCTGTGCTTCTGCACTTTAAGTTTTTAATTTGACATTGGTAATAACCACATTATTTTTTCACTATTCCTATTTTATGTGATACGGAATGAAAAGTTACATTTTATCTATAAACCAATGAGTGCAAAACCAATTCCAACATTTCTGCTTTTTAGTTATTATAAGCATCAAAATTCATGCCAATACCATTTAAGTAAAAAGAGTGTCTTTAAAAGTTTGTGCAATCTTATTTTGCATAATATGATATTATTCAGAAGGAAATGGTATGTGGAAACCTTAACCTTCCATTTTGAAACATATCATATTTTGCAAATAAACCGTAACAAGATTTGGAAATTTCTGCAAAATGTTTCAGAAACTCAGTAAACTTTTTCACTCAAAATTAGAAAACAATTGCACAAGCTCTATAAAGACATAAAAAAATGTTTACTGGAACTGCAATTGGGTACAGCTCCAAAGAGGCGCCAAATCCCCTGGTGAATTGTGGTGGGGTAATAATACGAGTTAGGTCCCCATGACCCTCTTCTAAAATTAAACAAAATGATGTATTAAAATTCCCACTCAGAGAGGAGGATTAGGTCCTTTTAATGCTCTGGGTCAGCAAGAAGATAGTTGCCCTAGGATTCAAGGGATCCCCCTTATTTTCTATATACTGTATGAGCCTGATTCAATTGAGCTTTTGCATGTTAATGTAAACTGTAAGTAAGGCCATAAGTTAATTTGCTATTCAGTTGGCGTCTTTATGCGGGCTCCAAACGGGTTACGCGGTTGCGGCCTTGAAAACCTTTGCGGTTGTTAAACCCGTAACTTACAGCCTCCCGAAGCCTTTGATCTTTCAGGCCCACAAGAGTTACGATCGCTAAAATCGCAAATTGATATTCAATTGATACAATTCCCCAAGCCCGCAAATGTTTTCACACCCGTAAATGGCAAATGTAGGAGAAAATCCTAAGAGTGGAAGAGACGACCCGCAAGGTGGTTTAACCCCTGTCCGTAGCACTGTAAATGCAAATAAAAAATCAATACTGCACTGTAAATAACCGGGAAAGAGATCAAAGACATTAGAATTAATTGCACAACAGTCTCAAGCCTGTAAATCGGCAATAACATATTTTTATGTGTCATTTGGGGGTTATATCGGTCTTTGGAATCAATGAGTTAATACATATCAGACCACCCATATGGACGAGAACACTATCGGCATTCATTTTTATTATTTTGTATTTTGCAGCTTTGCGAGTCCCATCACATATCGGACACCCAAACCTAATTGATTGACATGCAACCTCCATGTTTTACTGCTGTAATGATAACAGTCTAATTTTCTATTGGCTATTTCAAAATAGGTGGTTACGGCCTTGCTTAATTGATCATGTTCCCGCCATGAAGTGCCCCGAACCAGTGCATGATTTACAGCTTCAATGTTCGGATGGTAACTTGCGGGCTTGTTCAATTGCATAGTACCGGAATTGGAGCAGAGTTCAAGCCCGCAGCAGGCCCGCAGACATACGGCCTGTATACCGCAAGATGCAGCCTTTAAATTGAATCGGGCTACAGTATATATGCGTAACCAGCAGGGGAGGATTATGCTGTGTTACTAGAAACCAACATTGATTTTTAACCAATATTTAATTCAAAAATCCCAGCTATATTTATTATATCTCTGCATTCTAATGACTGCAACACATTCTCAGTGTGGACAACCATAGGGAAAGGCCGGAGTTACCCACAACACTTCAAAGCGCTCATAATATAAATACCCTCCATAATAGCAAGTCAGAAGAAAATGCTTGAGGGTTTTTTCGGCCTTCTCTGTAAGTGGTGCACAGTGAAGCTGCCCTGGATTTGAACAAGAGGGATGGAGGAGGAGTATCAGTGAGTCCATATCAGCGTGTAAAGGAGAAGGTGAAGATTGGCAGAGGAATAGATAGATTTTGATGGGAGTGCCCTCTGTTAGGAAGATGGACATGGTAATCAGTCACACAGTGGCAAAGCTAGTGTATGGATGGACCTATTGCAAATAAAAAACATTGGGGGCCCCCTAAGCACAAGAAGGGAGGGGAAAGATAGAGAAGAGAGCACAGTAGATGGGAATAGAGTATAGGGAGAGGAGATGGAAGAGAGAAAGAAGAAGAGAGAAATTGAAGCGGGAAGGAGACAGAGAGGAGGGGAAAGAGGAGAGAGGGAGAAAAGGAAGAGTTCGACAAGTGGGAGAGACAGTAGGAGAGAAATGAAAGAGTTAAAAGGGGGAAATGGAAAGGAAAGATTAGGGTATGTAGAGAGGTAGAAATAGGCACAGTGATGGAGACGGTGGAGGTGGAAAGACTAACAAGAGTGGTGGGGTGAGCTGGAAAAGAGAGGGGGACAGGGAAGAGAGGATGAGAGAAATGGAAACAGAGATGGAACAAAAAGGAAAAATGGAAGATAGAATGGGGAGAAGGTTAAAAAAGGAGGAGAGGGGAAAGAGAAGGGCTGAGAGAAAGGGATGGTAAGAGAATGAGAGAGAACAAGGGAAGAAAAGGAGGTAAAAGGAGTGGAGCGAGAAGGGAGAAAGAGGATAGTGGGAGAAATAGGGTTGAAAGGAACAATTAAAGGAAAATGGATCTGGGGAAGAGAACAAAAAAAAGATAAAAAAATGGAGAGATAAGGGGATAGATGATTGGGGCAAAAGGAGGGAAGTAGACATTGGAGAGGGAAAAGTGGGATAAGGAGGAGGAGAGGAGAAGGGGTGAGTAAGAGAAAATAAAGGAAGGGAGATAGAAGTTGGGAGTGAGAGAATCGGGGACAAGAATGGGGACAGAAAATATTGGGAAAGGGAGCAAAAAGGAGAGGACGGGGAAGAACAGAATAGGAAATAGGGGAGAGAAAAAAGGAAGTAGGAAAGAGAGAAGGAGGAAGTGGAGGAGGACAGAGGGTGAGATAGAAACAGTGAAGGGGGACAGTGAAAATGAAAGGGGAGAGAAAAAAGGGAAAAAAGAGGGGCCATTCAGAGGAGGGCAGAAGGGGCCATAAAGGGCCACAGAATGGCCAAAGTGGGTCAAAGAGAGCAACGGGATGGCAAAGTACATATTGGTGCTAATAAAAAGACAATGGTAGTAAGGCTGGATGAGTACCTAAACTAGTAGATGGGGAGGAACTACATAGATGTAATTAGTAGAAAGTGCAGTAAGGGTTAGGGCTGAATTTTCTTGGCAGTTTACCATTAATTAACACAAAAAATACATGTGAAAACAGCAACAAGTCAAAGCTTTATCCAGAAAATATCATTTAAAAACAGTTTATCTCAGTAAAGGACTAATGCTGTACTTCTCACACCTTAAACAGCTAGCCTTTAACTAGAAAATACATTTTAAGCCTCTGCATAGGTGAAAGCTGAGTGTGAGAAAGAGTGATATGATTGCATTTCCTGAAGCCAGGAGTGTGATTCAGTGCCTGTGGGGTGGACGGGTGTAAATTTCAATATTATCCAGTGATCTTAACAAAGGCTCTGTCTATTTCCTCCTCACCCAACCCTCTTACCGGCGATAGCCAAAACACACACACTCATAATACAGCTCTGAGGAAGTGATGTAACAAACACAAAATGGATTCCTATACTCATAAATATAATCATAAAAAATTCTGATTTTTGAAGCTTACACAGCTGCTAATATTGTGTTTGGGACATATTTGACATACAAGTGTATTTTTTCTTCTGCTGTGGTCCTTTAATGGTCGTTGCTGTTCCTCTCCCACTCATATTATTGTCTTAAGCACTACTGAAAGGAAGTGAAATATATCATCTAAGAACATTATTCAAGACCCTCCAAGACAGCCTATTCAATGGTATTGCAGTTGACATCTTTCACTTACTTTTAGTAGTGCTTAAGACAATGAGCTTGGTAAGGAGGGGCAAAATAGTGGCCATTAATGAGATATTCTGTGTATTTTTAATATTAATGGTGAACTGAAAAATAGTTTTAACATGAAAAGTGAGGAAATGCAGTTACTACTGCAGATTAGAAATGCAGTGAAGCTTTTTCAAGTTCTAATAATTGGAGATTTTAACTAACCAGAAATGAATTGGATAAACAAGACCAATAGTACAACAAAGGAGAGGTTTTTGGGTACCTTTTTTGACTCAAGCAAAACATTAGCAATGAGTCCATCTTGGATCTAGTCGTCAGGAATATTAATGCAGTCCTGTATTAAATTACCTTTTAAATACAATGTTATAACTGTTATGTCAACCAATATAAAAGCACATATTGTATTGGTTTAGACTCTAGAGTTATTCTTACAGTGCGTAGCAGGTAAAAAAAATAAATAGACAAACTTTCCTAATAAATCATACATATCAGCAAATACAATGTGAAAATAAAAGTAAAAGAATTAGATCACAACAGACATGACTTAAATAACAGAACAAGATTTAATAAAGCTACAATAAATGATAAATGTATACGAGAAAGTGATCATTTTCTTTCTAATTTGTTTGACTGAAAAGCTTTAACATTTGTATTTATCTCGCAGGTTATTCTCTCTCATGTATACAATGTTCAAGCACAGAAACCAGTACATGCACAGGACTTCCGCGAACCTGTCCAACCGAATACGCATGTGTTTCCTCAATCACACGCACAGGTAAGTTGTTCATGGGCATATGGAGATAATAAAAGACGATTTATATTCTAATTTATATCCCATATATAGTGTTTTCAACCTTATAAAAAACTCCTTGGATAAAAGCTGTATATAAATATTAAAACAATACTATTTCTAGCATCATACACACCATCAGCCCCAAATTTTACCTGATCCTGGTCTCAGTAGGCCTTACTGGTTACGCTGAATTCTGGAAGTTTCATACACACCATCAGCCCCAAATTTTACCTGCATCCTGGCTTCAGAAGGCCTTACTGGTAACGATGAATTCTGGGAGTCCTGTCCTCCCTCCCTATCTCTGATTAAATTTATAGTGAAATGGAAATCACCTGACTTTCCTACATGCATATATTATCTTACCACTAGGGGCAGACAACATATTAAATGCTAGAGCCCTCAACTCTGTTCCTTCTCTCTCCCTCTAAATGAAAAACCTTTCTAACTTTCACTTCTCTTCTGACCCTCTTTATTCCTTATCTGTTTCATCTTTCCCTGATTTCTGTTCCTTCCATTCCCTTTAAATTGTAAGTGGCGAGTTTTCAGTCTTCTAGGATGCTTTGGGAAAAAGCACTTTCTGCAAAGATTCTAAGCTCAAAACAGGGTCCTCCATTTTTGGAAGGTTGTTAATGCTGTATTTTTCTTTGTTTTTTTATCCCCTGTATTGCGCTATGGAATATGTTGGCGTGTTACAAATAAAAGTTAATAATAAAATAATAATAATAATTTATATCACATACTGTATATAGTGTTTTCAACCTCATAAAAACTCCTTGGATAAAAGCTGTATATAAATATTAAAACAATACTCTTTCTAGCATCAAGGCACGGGTGTAGGAATCAAAATAAATAATAAATATGTGGGGGGGGCAGACAACTGGCAAACAAATAGTATATATGAGTGCTGCCATCACTGGGGAGCTACAGTTCATTGAGGGAACCATGAATGCCAAAGTGTACTGTGACATACTGAGGCAGAGCAGGATCCCCTCCCTTTAGAGACTGGACCGCAGGGCAGTATTCCAACATGATAACGACCCCAAACACACCTCCAAGACGACCACTGCCTTGCTAAAGAAGCTGAAGGTAAAGGTGATGGACTGGCCAAGCATGTCACTAGACAAAAACTCTATTGAGTATCTGTGGGGCATCCTCAAACGGAAGGTGGGGGAGTGCAAGGTCTCTAACATCCACCAGCTCTGTGATCTCATCATGGAGCAGTGGAAAAGGACTCCAGTGGCAACCTGTGAAGCTCTGGTGAACCTCATGCCCATGAGGGTAAAGGCAGTGCTGGAAAATAATGGTGGCCACACAAAATAATGAAACTTTGGGCCCATTTTGGACATTTCCACTTAGGGGTGTACTCACTTTTGTTGTCAACGGTTTAGACATTAATGGCTGTGTGTTGACTTATTTTGAGGGGACAGCAAATTTACACTGTTATACAGGCTGTACACTTACTACTTTACATTGTAGCAAAGTGTCATTTCTTCAGTGTTGTCACAGAAAAAAATATAATAAAATATTTACAAAAATGTGAGGAGTACTTTTGTGAGATACTGTATATATATTTCCCCTTCGGGATCACTATCTTGTCATGGTGATGCTCTGTGTACCTCAATGGAGCTGTGAGCTGTACCATGTAGGGTCGCTCAAGATCGGCAGATCATTGCAGAGAGGTCAGAAAAATTGTGGTCCACTGGAAAAGGAACTGGCAACCCACTCCAGTATCCTTTCCATGAAAAACTTATGGATTAGCACCCTCAAGATGTGCCTGGTATGTTGCAGTCCATAGGGTCATGGAAAGTCAGGCACGACTGAACAAATGAACAACAAAGTAAAATATCACATAAAAAAGGATCACACAATGTCTTGGGGATTAGGACTTAACTTAACTCATGGGCTCATGGGAACCTGAAAGTTACACACATATATATGTGTATGTACCTGTGTATATATTTATATATATATATATATATATATATATATATATATATATATATATATATATATATATATATCAAGGTTGCCATGAGTGTCCAGAAATCTAGATTAATAATCAGAGTATTGTAGTATATAGTGATACCTTTTTTATTGGACATACGTATTCATAATTTTGGAGACAAGCTTTCAAGAGATGAACTTGACTTGATAAAGAGAGGTAAAAAAGGTATCACTATATACTGCAATACTCTGATTAGTCTCCCTCCCATGTGTCTCTTTTTCCCCCTCCCTCCCCAGTGTTTCTTGCCCCTCTCTCCCTCCCAGTCCCTCTTGGCTCCTCTCTCCCTCCCTTCTCTCCCTTTGCCCCCTCTCCCTCCCCTGTTTCTATTTGCCCCCTCTCTCCCTCCCCTGTCTCTCTTCCCCCCTCTCTTCCTCCCCTTTCTCACTTTCCTCCCTCTCAAATGGAGACCAAAGCCCAACGAGTGCTGGGGAGGACTCGCAAAGGCTTCCACAGCGCTTAGTTTTGCTGCAGGAACAGCAAAAGAGACTCACACTCCGGCCCACAAACCTCACTCTGGCCCCTAATGCTCCCCCCTGCTCCCCAAACAAATTCCCATGGTGATCGGGACCCCCGCGGCAGTTAAACTGTTAACCCCTACTGCGGGGGCATCTAAAATGAACCCCCCTATGCTGGGAGTTCCAATCGGAACCCCGGCAGTGCACCCATATTACCCTTGCAGCGGGGGGGCCTGATCGGGACTCTGGATGCATTAAAAATTCAAAATTCCCACCTCACTGGTCTTTAAAGGACCTTAAAGGTCCTTACAGGACCGCGCTAACTGTATAAAAAATCCCCCAGCACCTAAAATTAACCCTATCCTTCATGGGCGTCTATGTAGACTCTCATGAGCCTCTAATTAATCCTCTCAGTCCAATAGGGGTCTATATAGAACCCTATAGGACACTATCAACCCCTATATTAAAACTATCCCATTCTATGAATCTCCCTCTACCCTATCCTATTAACCCCCTTTACCCTACCCTATTAACCCCTACACTACCTACCTAACCCCCTACTAAAATCCCTAGCACTCCACTAATTACACAAAATAAAAAACCCTACACTACAGAAAATAAAAAAAACTACATTACAAGAAATAAAAACTACATTACAGGAAATAAAAAAAAACACAGTACAGAAAATGAAAAACCCTACAGTACAGAAAATAAAAAACATTTACTTACATAAAATAAAAAAAACACTTACATTACATAAAATAAAGCTAGCCTCACTAAAAATAGAAAAGGGTAAATTAGACCACTTACCTGGCCAAAATACCCCTCCAGCGATACCCAGGTCTTCAGTTCTTCATTCAAGACAGGGCCCTCCAAAACTGTCCACAGGTCCGGTAACCCCTAAAAAAAAAAGAAACATTATAGTTAATAAAATAATATATACAACAAGTAATAACATAAAGTCTGAATATTCCACTTACCTGTCCAAAATGCCCCTCCAGCGTAGCCCCCGCCTTCATTCAGTCATCGCGGGCAAGGTCCCTCCAAAAAATATCCAACATTCTAAAACATTTAAAAAAATAACGGAGCTCCTCCATTGAGCTCATTACCGCAAATTGATCCAGAGCATGCTCCACTCACAAAATAGAGGGGGGTCCATAAGGGTCCCTTGCTCCTACAATCAACTCCCATTCTGTAGGGGGTCCCAATCAGGACCCCCTGCCACCTATTAACCCCTCATAAGCAAGTGAGTCCCCATCAGGACTCCCTGGCAGCTTTTAACCCCCTATATGCAAGGACTCCCTGGCACCTATTAAGCCCCCTGTAAGCCAGGGAGTCCAAATTGGTAGACCACCAGGACCATCATGACACTAAGTCTAAGCACTACACTACCTCATTACCTAGTTAACCCTATCTATACCTATTTAACCCCTCTATAACTAATTACTGTATCTATACGTATTTAATACCCTCTAATTAACTAAACTAATCCCCCCTCTAATTAAATAGCCAACCCATTTCTAATTAAACTATCTTACCCACTAATTATATATAACAAAAACACTCCCTACATTACAAAAAATAAACAAAACTACATTACAAAAATAAAAACAACTTACAAGCAAAATATAAAAAGAGTACACCAAAAAAAATGCCACTTACCTGGCCAAATGACCCTCCAGCGATGGTCACCGAAGCTCTGGTCCTCACTGTTCTGCTCTTTCCATGTTGGTTGAAGAAGGTCCAGTCCTCTTCTGTTTTGATTGATGACCATATCCTCATCTTCTGGGCCAGGAAAGGGCCCTCCCCCCCAAAAAAGCGATCCTCTAAAAACAAAATTCCTAAAACTACCGGAGCTCCTCCCAGGAGGAGCTCCCCGCCCTAAATTGCAGTTCCTGTGAAAGCTTGTGCATAAAAAATGCATTGGAGCATTCTGATTGGCTGAAATAGCTGTCAATCAGATTTCAGCCAATCAGAATGGGATGCAGGTTGTATGTCTGGAGTGTTTTTATTTTTGTAATTAGTGGGATAAGTAGTTTAATTAGAAGGGAGGTTATGTATTTAATTAGAAGATGAATTAGATAAGTTAATTAGATGGCATTAAATAGGTATAGATAGGGTTAATTGGGTACAGAAGGGGTTACATAGGTGTATATATATATATATATATATATATATATATAGGGTTAATTTGTTATAGAGGGGGTTAAATAGGTATAGATAAAGTTAAAATGAGTTAATGAGGTAGAGGGGTTAATTAGATAGGGTAAGGGTTAATAGGGTAGTGGGTAGTTAATTAGAGTAGTGAAAGCTTCATTAGGGAAGAGGGAATTATGGTAGATGTGGTTAAATTAAGTTACATGGGTGGTTTATTAAATAGTGAATTAGGTAGAGGTATGATAATTAGGTAGAGGGGGATAATAGGGTAGATGGTTGTTAATAGGGTAATGTAGAGTTTAATTAGCTAGAGGGGGTTAGTAGGTCAGTGTAGTCATTAGACTTAGTGTCATGAGGGCCCTGGTGATATGGTTACTTATTGTCCCATAAGGATCTATATAAACCCTTATGGGATTGATGGGGTTCATTGGGATCCTCTTGCAGGGGTTAACTTTATTTTCCATGAGGTCTATATAGACCCCATGGCTATGTAGATGGGGTGATAGGGCAGTGAACAGTGTAGGGGTTGCTAGGGGGGATTTAATTGGAAGGAATCCCCAGGGCATAATGTTAGGGATTTCTATTGACTCATAGCACAAATTCTCATCTGCAAATCTTGTTTACTGAGAAGGCAAGGATTTATGGATGTGAGCTTAGTGCCCTATTGTAGGGGAGCAAAATATCTACATTCTATTGTGGAAAGGTTCCCGCAGACTTTTTACGACACTCTCCTAACTTAGAGCACCAGATTTACATGGGGCTCTTAGGGCCTCATGTAAATCAGGTGCTCTAAGTTAGGGGAATGTGGTAAAAAGTCTGTGGGAGCTTTTTGTCCATAACTTCTAAACTAATGTAAATCTTTCACGCCCCCAGATTACAGCAGTCAGCCGAGATCCATAATCTTTGCTCTTTTGCTGCAACTGATATCTGTGCAAGGAGCAGCCAGACCAAGCTTTACAGATGAGACCGCCCTAGGAGCCAATAGGAAATGTGAACATCATAAGTCTTATAATGAGGGGGAAGTACAGTTATAGCTGCTGTAACTAGCTACTAGCTACGCCAAGGGAACATATATATATATATATATATATATATATATATATATATATACATATATATATATATATATATATATAGAGAGAAAGAGAGAGAGAGAGAGAGAGAGAGAGAGAGAGAGAAAAATAAGTTAATTGTGTATCTAGCTGCGCTTCAGGATTAAAAAGCAGGGAATATTTTGTAACACACTTTTATACAATTAAATAAAAATAATACATTATAAAATGCAATTGTGTTGTGTAACAAATACAATATTCTTAAGACAAGCAGCCTGATCCAATTTTTCAGATCCCTTTGAAATCTTTTTCTATGTCTTTATATTGTGTCTTTAGATGCTTGGTGCTTATCTTCAGTTTCTTTCTCCTTAGTGCTGAAAAATAGACAAGGAGAAAAGAGGCTCCTCTAAGGTAGTAGGTTTTGCAAATGAGGAAAGTTCTTTAAAAAGTAGGTTATCTCCTTACATTTATGTCAGATTATTCAGGCCCTCAGATCCTGTCACTGCTCTCCTTGTACAGGGTTATGTGTGCAGTCAGCTTTTTGCATGCAGTCATCAGGGAGAGAGAGGTATGGTCAATAAAGTTTTAATACAAAGTAAAAAATAATATAAAAAGCTTACATTAGGTTTAGTAATGTCCACAAATGGAAGATAACTTCCTTCAGTCCTCTTTGTCTGTATCTCCACAGGTCAGCAGCAGCAGCCCTCCACGTGCTGTGGTTCTGTTTCCTGCTTTGGTAGTCACAGTTGGAACTGTTTAATCACTTAACCGGTTTCACACTTGTGCTTCACACTTGTGCTTCACCTTGTAGTGTTTTTTTGTGCTATACTATCACTTTAAATGCTTCTGGGAGACCCTGCAACTGAAGATGAAGTTGCTAGCTTTCTTTCAACCTCTCATCTTACAACCTGTCCATATGACCCTATTCCATCACAGCTGATCCCTCCCCTCTCTACCACTCTTATCCCAACTCTTACACATCTATTCAACCTTTCCCTGAAAACTGGCAAGTTTACATCACCTTTGAAACATGCCAATTATTACATCCATTCTCAAGAAACCCTCATCTGATCCAGCTGCTGCATCGAACTACTGCCTTATCTCTCTACTTCCCTTGGTTTCCAAACTTATTGAGCGTGTCGTCTACAATCACCTTACCTGACTTGTTTCCTCTCACTCTTTCCTTGATTCCTTCCAATCTGGCTTTCAGCCCCAACACTCCACAGCTTTAACAATAGTTACTAATGACCTGCTGAAGTCAAATCAAAGGGTCATTTATCTATCCTAATTCTCCTGGATCTCTCTGCTGCCTTTGACACAGTTGATTACTCTCTTCTTATTCAAACTCTCCCTAGGCATCCATGACACTGCTCTCTCTTGGTTCATACCAGTCTCCTTCTCTGGCGTCTCTTCTTCCCCTCAAACTCTAACTGTCGGTGTGCCCCAAGGTTCAGTCCTAGGCCCCCTTCCTTTCTCCATCTACAGATCCTCCCTCGGTGCCCTAATTAAATATATTAATCATATTAAATATCCAAAATACGGCACTATCATGCACAGGACACAACAAAAATTATAATTCACTCTCTCATCATATCTTGCCTTGACTATTGCAAGTCTCTCCTCGATGGCCTTCCCTATCACCTGTATCTCTCCACTCCAATCCATATTAAATGCATCCACTAGACTAATTTACCAAAATCAACACACAGTGTCTGCAGCTCCTCTCTGTCAGACACTCCACTGGCTTCCCATAGCCACCAGAATAAAATTCAAACTCATGACCCTAACATGTAGAGCCCTCCACAATAATGCACCCTCCTACATCTCTGCTCTCATCCCAAAATACACTCCCATCCGCCCTTTTTGCTCTGCTAATGACTTTCTTCTCTCCTCCTCTCTCGTCACCTCCTCTCACTCCCGCCTACAGGACTTTTCTTGTGCTGCCCCTATAATTTGGAACTCCTTGCCTCGCCCCTATAATTTGGAATTCCTTGCCTCACACCACTAGACTATCCTCATGCCTCAAATCCTTCATAACTTCTTTAAAAACACATCTATTTAAAGAAGCCTATCATTTAGCCTTTACATGCTCTATCAATCTACCACTCTTGTATATACCACCCACACCCTTTAGAATGTAAGTTTGCAAGTTTTCAATCTTAATAGGTGATTTATGGAAAGCACTGTGTATGTCCGATTGAAAGCTCAATAACAGGGTCCTCCATCCTTTGCACTGTTTGGAATTGTTCTTGACTTGTACTTCACCCCTGTATAGTGCTATGGAATATGTTGGCGTGTTATAAATAAAGGATAAGAATAATAAATAGTTATATGTTGTGACACTCTCTATGATTCAAACAACTCTCAACAATCACAATTATTTTCCCACTTCATAGTGGATACGACTTCAGTTCCTTCTCCGTCCTTGCACTCCATAAAAATGCCACTTCACATAAAAATGTCTAACAACCTACATACATTTCGCACCTCCCTGAATAACCACTTCCTCTCACTTTACAACCCTGATACAACTTAGATTCTTTTTTCCTTCTTCCACTGATCTCCCAGCTTGATCTTGCATTTGGACCATTAAGCAATTTCATCAACTTATCCAAAACTCAAATTATACTCCTTCTATTTTATTGTTACCCTCTATATCTTGAGCCAATGATGCAGAGTTTTGTAATTATGTAAAATGCCTCGGATACATTTGCTATATTCTAAAGGTAAACAAATGAAATACATAAAGTGTGAGGTATCTGTTCTGAGGTGTGTGTATCAGGAAAGATGAGACAGAACTAAAGGGAAGAAGAGACAGGAGAGAGAAGAGAGAGAGAGAAGAAGAAGAGGGAATGGAGACTAGAGAACAGAAGAGACTGAGAGAGCAAGTTGAAACCAGAGAGTAGAAAATAGTAGTTTAAAATAAGAAAAATTGAGAGAGGATAAGAGAGGGAGAGAGGAGGAAGTTTGTATAAGTGGGGATGGAAGTGGGGGAAATAAAGGAAGGGGAAGGGATGAGTGAAGGAAAAGAGCAGCAGAGAAAGAGAGGGAAGGGAGAAAGAGAGGAGGGGCATAAACGCTGAGTGTGGGGGTGAGGAAAAGAAGAGGAGATGGGGAGAAAAAGATGGGAAGAATGTGAAGGAAAGTGAGAGGAGGGAGTAATAGAAGAAGTCGAAGAGAGAAAGGTGAGAGAAAGCAAGTGGCGAGAAGGAAGGGATCACTGGATGAGTGGGAGATGAGGTAGCTGGGAAGAGAGGAGTAAAGAAAGAAGGGAGAGGGAGAAGCCATGTAGTGGTCCTTTGAGACAAGGAGTTTTGTGGGGAGTGAGTGGGGTTAGTGGAGCATAGGAGAGCTGCAGAGAGGACAACCACATAGAGTTATGGGGGCAATGAAAAAGTAGGGGGTGATAAGGGGAACAAGAGTGGGCAGTAGGAGGCACTTATGTGTTACCAGACTGTGTCCCTCACTTCCTTCCCTGCACTACATAAACAAAATACAACATGAAATCTCAGAGAAATCATTATACTACAGAAAAAAATAACAACTAATAAATACCTTGTAGTGGGTGGAGATCAGCTTATCTGCTGGAGTCTAACTCACAACATTACTTTCTAGAAATACTGATTTTATTGGTAATCAATTTGAATGTGTCTTTTTTTACTTCTTTTTACGATATCTTGTCCTTCCCCATAAAATATGAGACCTTGTAAATCTATTGCACATATTGCAGAGACCAGCACTAGTGCCGTGCATCGTTCCTCTTACTGTAGACATTCCTTCTCTCACTATATTCCTGAAGGACAAACTCTGTGCAAGTGTTGTGCCTATATACTGATAACCACAATATCCCTGCTCCTTAAGCACTTTTTTTGGACTTGGAAATTACTGAAATAAAGATTATGTGTTATTTTGTTTCTAATTTTTAGGGGACGGAACAATTTTTAACCGAGGTTGTGATAACATCGAATTGTGCGGTAAATCTGGAAGTGGGAGCATCCCTGAGACAAAATTAAAATTCAGTTATACCTGCTGTAACACGGACAACTGTACTCCACCCATTCCCACTTGTAAGTGTCTATATATTTGTGTTATTATTTGTTGCTATAATCTAGGTAATTTAAAGGCTCACTGTATTAGGGTAAACATACTTGCATGTAAGAAAAGAACAACCTTAACAGCTATAACAGTGACCTAATCTGAATCTGCAGCTCCTCCTGACACCCCCAGATAGCTAATCCTTTAAGAAATAAAGACAAAATGATTGTTAAAATCTTCATTTATTTATTCTAAACGTGGTAAAATCATATGGCACATAACAGAAAATAATATGGCACTTCAACTGTCATTTATCATTAGCAGACAGTGACATGCTGTGTGTTTGATTATGATGATCTAACTGTATTTTTATCTTTACCTTAAGTACCAGCTGATAATACTATGAAGAATGGCGTAACCTGCTTGGGGTGTCGTACTTTTGAATCTGACTCCTGTAATGGCACTGCTGTGGATTGCACTGGAGATGAGAATCAATGTATCAAGTATATCAACAGAAGTACCAGAGGTTCCTACATCTTTTACATTACACTACAGCTAATTTGTAGATTCAAAAATACAAGACTATATACAGTATTAGCCTATAACAGATGTCAATTTTCTTTTTACAAAATTCAAAAAGGTCCAAATGGTTTTAGGAAAATTAAGTCAAGATCAGAATCCCATATTTGTTTATTGATACGCATAATTTAGTAATTAGTAATCTCCGTCTATATAAAATTAAAATAAGCATTGCAGTATATTATATATAGATTGATAATTACTAAATTGCTAGATTACTGGGAGTTCACGGCTGCTTCACTCTCCTATTGATACCCATACACATATTTAATTTTATTGGCATCAGAAGAGCATTGGCAGAAAGCATAGATAGTGAATGGGACTTAGAAAATGAACAGAAGCATATGTAAAGGATCACTGTAGTGCATTTACAAATAAATTTACAAAAAAAGATTTCACCTTAAACAAAGAAAAGGGTTCTACACAGTTAGGGTGGTTAAACTGTGGAATTCTCTACCAAAGGAGGTGGTGACAGCGAATTCGATAGACAACTTCAAAAAGGGGTTAGATATATTTTTTGAATAAAGAGGGCATTCAAGGCTAACCTAGATAACTAGCAAAGGAATATTTATCCAGGGAGAAATTTGATCGCCAGTTTCTGGTGTTAGGAAGGAATTTTGCTTTTTTTCCCCCTTATGAGACAATTGGCAAAGTTTCAATGGGTGTTTTTTTTCTGTTTGCCTTCCTCTGGATCAAATAACAATTACCAAATAATAATAAATAGTCCACATTAAAAAGATCAATAGAGATCTAAAAAGGTTGAACTTGATGGACTAACTCTTTATTCATCCTCCAATACTATACTATTAATAATTATTTAATCAATAATTTAATTAATAACTATTCTGCATATTGCAGATCAGAGGAGATCTTAACAGGTTGAACTTGATGGACTGAAAGTCTTTTTTCGACCTTAAATACTATGTAACTATGTAACTATGTAAAGTTAATATGTTGCTGGGCATAGGCTTTTAAAAATAGTATGCAGTTTAAAATAAATAAAATATAATATTTTTTTTTAGCTTTTAAACTAAGAAAATGTAGAAGGGCTATGATGGCTCATGCACTGTCACTGGGCCTATTTGGCAGCTGCAAACATGTGACAATAGTCCTATTACCACTGGGTGTAGCTAATGATGTCAATGCAATTTATAATCTTAATGGAGCAAATCTAGGGGTATCAGCTATTTAAATTGGATTTGTGAGTGCTTGTGGACAACCACCTAGGTAGCAGTGCTCAATGCCAAGCAGCAGCTGCAAAGGCAAATAAAATATTAGCATGTATTAAGAAGGGTATAGAAGCCAGGGAAGAAGATATAATTCTGCCACTATACAAATCTCTAATAAGCCCTCATTTGGAATATGGAGTACAATTTTGGGCACCACTACATAAAAAGAATAGTTTAGAGCTGGAAAATGTACAGAGAAGGGCAACAAAACTAATACGGGTAATGGAGGGGCTAAGTTATGAAGAAAGACTAACCAAATTACACTTATTTTCTCTCGAATAAAAACTGACAAGACAACATACTTTGAGGTTAGAAGTAAAAAGATTTCACCTTAAAGAAAGAAAATAGTTCTTTACAGTAAGGATGGTTAGTCTGTGGAATTATCTACCAAAGGAGGTGGTGACAGCAGATTCAATAGAAATCTTTAAAAAGGTCTTGGATATATTGTTGAATGAAAAGGGCAGTCAGCGTTATTCTGGTTAATTAGAGAGAGAGAGAGAGTATTGATCCAGGGAGTGATCCCCAGTATCTGGGGTCAGGAAGGAATTTATGTTTTTTCCCTTATGAGACAATTGGCTAATGTTTTAATGTTTTTTTTTTCTGTTTGCCTTCTTCTGGATCAATTAATTAAAATTAGCAATTAACATTTATTACCAGGTAATAAATAATCCACATATTATAATGATCATAAGAGATCTAAAAATGTTGAACTTGATGGACTGAACATCTTTATTCAACCTCAATTACTATGTAACTATATGTAAAATGTACACATACAGTATGTACTGTATGTATGTATAGAGAGGGATATAAATATATGATAAGGTCATAATCAATTATATTAAATGTTTATGCTTGTCCAGAATATATAATGAAATAAATACTGTGTTACTTGAGATTTTTTTTAATGAAATGGACTATTTTATATTGAATTTACAAATAATATACATACATATCAAAATCCTGGTGAGACAAAAAATATCACACTAGTGATCATAGTGCACTATACGGATTACAAGATTCCGCTAAGTAAATTATTAAAAATGTGTAAAAACGAAATAAAAATATACAATAGTGTTTGATGCTGCATCTATTAGTGACAATATTTTCTTCTATATACGATCATGAATTTCTAAAATATGCATTTTATTTTATTGCTGCACTTGATTAAGATGCAGAATAAGCTTATTTTAAATGATGTAATAATATTTGGCTTCTTTTTAGAACCCACAGCGCCTTCATTAATCCTACAAGGTTGTGCATCAAAGGGGCTCTGTGAAATTGCTGAAGTAACCAAAGCAGAAGACTTCATAACTGAGGTGACGTGCAGTAGTGGAAGCTACAGTCTCCAGCACAACCTCATCATCATGTTCATTGGTGCTTTTCTTTCCTGTGTTAAGATAATTTGCTGAATATATACATATTTCCTAATTTGTCTTTTGCATTATGTATGAGATAAGAATGACTGTGTTCTATAATGATTTTTACCTTTTTTATAAATATCTCTTGGACCTAAGGTGATATTTACTAATTGGATTTTCTTTGTTACGCCTGTTAGCCCTCAGTGGGGCGTAAGAAAGCAAAAAAAAAGAACACCTTTTTTTTTAAAGACCGCTAACTGGAGTAACAAAGAAAATTCCAGAATTTCACTGAGTACATGGTGTAGCTTTGTTGTTTATTTGAGTTAAGCTAGTAATGAGAATGAGGTGGAATGAGCAAAAACCATGCAAAACATGGAGAACCATGCTCGCTAATAAAACCAATCCACAAAGACCCATGATCAAATATATGTTTCACCCCCATCCAGCTCTCCCATCCCATCTACATCATAGGTCATATGTTGGAATTATTTACTCCATAAACTTAATCCTAAGTCATTTATCCCTTTAAGTGGCAATTAAAAAATAAAAAAAGTCCACTTTAAAAAAAATTATATAACAGTTTAATTCTAACTATATTAATATATATATAGTTCACCACAACAATCATTTATAATATGGTGGGCAAAAGAGCGATAGAAGCCCTCCACCGTACAGTAGTACAGTACGGTGGAGGGCTTCTATCGCTCTTTTGCCCACCATATTATAAATGATTGTTGTGGTGAACTACCTACTCATAATTTCCACAACACAGGCTGAGATCCCGCTCCATGCTGATGATAGCCAGTAAGCTTGAAACAGCTGTGCGTGGATAGGATTCTCAGCCTGTGTTTATTCCAACCTTGGCTTTGCATTAAAGCTGTGTAATACAGCATGCATAAGCTTAAAGGAAGCCATGTTTGATGATGGCTACGGAATGAAGAGCGAGGCATTTGTGGGCACATTTGTGTGTCCCAGCTCAACTTCCCAGAATGCAGTTTAATAACTGTTTTTCTCGGAACTCTGAGCTGGAAGCATTTTTTTTAACTTGCTTTAGACATTCAGATGTGAACACAGATGTACTTTTTATTTACTATATATATATTATACTCAAGCGTAAGCCCACACTAACCTTACCCCACACCATTTCCCAGCCCTCCAAGTATTCTCCAGCCGACGCAGTCCTTCCCTCAGTGAACCTCCCCCAGTCCTCCTTTGTACATTCACCAGCCCTCCGAAGAACCTGCACAGCCACCCTTGCATCTCCTGCAGGATGTTAAAGTGTTATGGACGAGTCAACCTGCCACTGAAACTGGAAAGTGGCTGCAATGTGGCAAGGATGGGTCCTGCAATTATCTTTTGTACGGTTGCCCAACATAATACAGGTTAATAACAATGATTCGAAGATCTTGGTGTGGTTATGCAACATACAACATGGTTTCAAAATATAAAGTAAAAATGTAAAAAAAAATAATACTGAATTTTTAATCCAGACATATAGTTTGTTCAAAATCTCATTTAATTTAGGAGAACATTGAGCAATTGTATGATAAAATTGAGCTTTTATTTCTTATTGTCTAAAAATCAAAATTAAAACAAAGAATGGTTAAATAAAAAAAAATAAAAAAAATATGTAAACCTGAATACGTAAATATATCCTGCATCTTGTCTATGTAATCTTGTATTATTAATGTAGTGACTATAATTTGCAATATTTGTTTGCTAATAAAATGAGCTATACATTACTTTTTATTTTTTTGGCGATAGCATAATTGAGAGACTGATGGTTTGTGTTACTTCTCAGCAACATATGTTAAAATTGTAATATGATAAAGCGCAATCATATCCAGCGCTTGGTGTGTTGATACAATTTTTACAACAATCTTATAAACATATCCCAATATTAGAAGTTTAACAACCTGGATATTAAATTGATACAATCGTTCAACTCATCTTTCACACTCAACGGCACCTCTCTGTCAGTCACTCCACGTGGCTTCCCAGAATAGAAATTCAAATCATGACCCTAACGTATAATGCACCCTGTTACATCTGTTCTCATCTCAAAATACTCTCCCAACTGCCCTTTTCACTCTCTTAACAACATCTTTTATCACCTCCTCTCACACCTGCCTTCAGAACTTTTCTTGGGCTGCCCCTATTCTTTGGAACTCCTTGCTGCTCCACTAGACTATCCTCCCTCCTCAAATCCTTCAAAACCTCACTTAAAACTCCTCTGTTTAAAAGAAGCTTATCACTTCCAGCCTTAATATGCGTAATGCATCTATCACACTTTACGTCAATCTTTTTGGTGCTTTAGGGAAAGCACTATTGCTCCCATTCAACTGAGGTTTCGGACGATCGAGTAGCCCGTAAGTGAGCTTGGAAATTAATTTGCTATTTAATTGGTGTCTTTTTGCGGGCTCCAAACGGGTTTCGAGTTACGGCCTTGAAAGCTGTGCGATGGTTAACCCCCAGAACTTACAGCCTCCCGAAGCCTTTGATCTTTCACTTTCGCAAGAGTAAAATTGCAAATCGCTATTCAATTGCTAAATTTCCCCAAGCCCGCAAAAATGTTTTCACACCCGTAAATGGCAAAAAAAGGAGAAAATCCTACGAGTGCTGGAGAGGACCCGCAAGGGGGTTAAACACCTATTCGTAGCACTGTAAATGCAAATAAAAAATTACTACTGCACTGTAAATAAGGGGGGAAAAGATGACATTAGAATTAATTGCACAACAGTCTAAAGCCCGCAAATCGGCAGAATAAAAGGTTTATTTTTATGTTTAATTTCGGGGTTAAATCAATCTCGGGAATCAATGAGTTAATACATATCAGGCCACCCATATGGACTTGAACAGTATTGACATTCATTTTCATAATTATTGATTTTGCAGTTTGGCAAGTCTGATCACATATCGGACCCCCGAACCTAATTGATTGACATGTAACCTCCATGTTTTACTGCCATAATAATGACAGTCTCATTTTCTACTGGCTGATTCAAAATGGGAGGTCATGGGCTTGCTTAATTGATCAAGTTCCCGCCCAGTACTGCTACGAACCAGTGCATAATTTAAAAGTTTTGTCTTTGGGACAGTAACTTGCGGGCTTGAGCAATTGAATAGCATAGTAATCAGAGACGAACGGGAGCCTGCAACACACCAGCAGACATACGGTAGTCTGCGATTGAGTTGCGAGCTTGGAATTGAATGTGGCTCTATGTATGTTTCATTTTAAGCTCAATAACAGGGCCCTCAATTATTTTGCACTGTGTTCAAAAATGCTTTGAATTGTACTTAACCCATGTTTAGCTCTATGGAATATGTTGGTGCATCACAAATGAAGAATATTATTAATAATAATAATAATAATAATAGTGTGTTGAAATCATTTATACAACTCTTCAGTTATCTATGTATGTGTGTAGTGTGCATGTGGGGGTTTGTTGGTGTATATGATATGCACCTGGCAAGGAGGCTGGATCCGGTGTTGCCAACAGGCCTGGAACCACCAGGACGATGCCTGCAGCCATAATTTCCTTCAGCAGCCTATCCAACTCATTGTATTGGAGATTCACTCTGGGGCCATCACTTGGAGCTCTGGCTGCTCTGACCTCTTCTTCCATCATCCTCCTGACCTTTGCTCTGGCTGTCGTCATAAAGATGCCTCACAGACCTCACATCCCTATCCCCAATACCTCAGTGACTGCAGCTGCTACCTCCCTCCAGGCTTGGGCCCATCAACCGGGCTTAACACCTCCCCCACCCCCCATAAGGATAGTGGTGTGGGCATTGATGGCATTGAGGAGTACCACCATCTCCCTGAGCTTGTAGATAGGGGCTCTTAGATATTAATTGCTGCAATTAATTTTTGTAATTAATCTTTGAATACTCTAATTTATTCTGATTTAAGCGTTATTATGCATCTTACTCATGTCCACACATCAGGGGTAGGTGTGTCACTTAAGATTACTTGCTTATTTAGATTTTGCTCTATAGGTGGGGTTAACAAATAACCCATAACTTGCTAGTTTTATTTTTAAGTTCTCAGTTTACTTTTTTGTACTTCTGCCTTCTCTCTATAGTGTAGTATCTTGCTTACATGTCGCCTTATACTATTAGCTACTTGCAAATGCCTTGAACTTTGGGTGTTTTTTTTTTATAAATGTTTATATGCATTTTATTGACTTAAGAATTCATTAGTGCCAATAAGGAATATTTGCTGAATATGTAGCAATATTAAGATTGATTTTAAGTATGTATAAATTTACGAATTGGGCAATTGAATCAGGCCCATTGTGATCAAAAGTAACCAGAAATTTATCCATTTCTGCATACAAAAGATCACTATATAACTACATTACTATATAATGATGAATTTGATTTCTTACTATCAAATTTAAGCCATTGCCACAAGATTATATTTTAAAATTATAAATGCAATTAAGTTTGGGTTTAGGTATGGTATTGAAAAAAGATGAATGACAAAATAAAAAAGATTTTGGTTAGTCCTTGTTTTAGTGTTTTAATGACATAGGGCCTCATTCTATTAGCGGCCGCAGCCGTTGCGGGGCCGCAAGGACCGGCCGCAAGCTATTCTGCTATTCTATTCCCTTACGGCCGGGGGCTCCGGCAGGCTTGCGGCCGGTGCCTTGCTATCTCTTGAGGCTGCTCGCGCCGGAGGAAAGCCTTTGATCTAAAACGGCCGCAAGAGTTTCGGCCGTAAGAAATTCCTATTTGCAATTCAATTGCTCCGGGAACCCTCTCTGCAAGGCTAAAAACGAGCCGTAGCTTACTTGCAGGAAAGAGGTCCCGCTAGCACCAATTAAGCACATAAAATAGCTCAAATAAAGCCATCCTGCACTTTGAGAAGACTATAAAGGGATTTTAGGTGTTAGAAAAAATAGCACATAATTATCCTATACTCAAATCCGTAAAATATTTTATTTTTAATATCCGTAAAATATCCATGTAAAAAGTCCAGAGTGCTTGGAGCACTTCAGACCCGCCCACGCCGCAGCCGGAAAATAAACAGTTAATTTGAACTCGGGTTTGGGCTGATGTGCAAGCTTTATAGTGGGTTTCTTTTAATCCTCATGTCCCCCAATATGATCCCTAGCATTTACAGAGCTGTACAGTGCAGGCTTGAATTTATTTTTGAGTTTTTAGATTTCAGAGCTTACGGCCGGTTCCAAGATATACAGCCGGCCGTAAGAGGAGATCCTTGCGGGGCCGTATAATAGAATCGCGAGCAAACAGAACCCCCGCAAGGAATCGCAGCCTTACGGCCGATTTACGGCCGGTAATAGAATGAGGGCCATAGTTATTATCTTCATAAAATGTGTGAATCATAACTTATGATGTTATATTACTTACAAAGTGATGAAGATTTTTCATTTAGTCCTTATTTTTTGATTGAAAGCATTTTTTTTTTTTTTAATTAATGATAAATTGTTAAGTGATTATATTAAATCATGAGGATTTAAATTAGTCCCTATTTATTATTAATTATGTGCTAATTTGTCATGTGTTAATTTAAAACATATAATATTGTGACTTGTGAATTATTAAGCTAATAATAATAAATTTTAATTATTTTTTTAATAATTGAATATGAAGAATTGTAAAAATAAATACAAAAATGTAAATTAAAAATTAAAAATAATGAAAATTAAAAATAAATATATATATATATACTTGATAACAATTCTCTTGTCTTAGTATGCTATAATTTGATAACTATAACTAAGATTAGTAAAATAATATTAGTAAATATTAAATAAAAATCCTATTACAAAAATTCAAGTGATAAATAAGATATTTGTTATCTTCCTATAAGATTAGGATCCCATGATTAGTATTATCTAAATATAAAGTGCATTTACTAGATTAGACCTGAACTATCAATAATACAAATAATATAATTAAACTTTTGTTTAAGGTCCATTGCTTCTTGCAAATATGATGTTCATTTGCAATATACTGCAACAAAACCTAACTTTTACATTTATGACTCAGTTTAATAATATGAATTTAAACCTTATAGTTTGTAATTATCACAATATTGGGCTAAGTTGGAATAAACCCACCATTAAGACCTAAAAAAAACATCTGAGGTCTTTTAGATCCATTCTATCCTAATGGCATAAAGATGATTTCTGTAATAATGTTCTTTTTCAAAAATGTTTTTGTATGATGTAAGATAGTAAAAATAAAGTACTTTGCCAATTCTGCTAAATTAGCCCACACTTGCTTTTACTTTTTAGTCACATCCACAGAAAACACACTTTAAACATACGTAGTGGAATGCACAGTGTATACAATGGAATGCATTGAAGACCCACACTGGACTTGTAGTCGAGTGAACTGGACTGAGCACATGCACTGGTAACACAGTAGACAGGATTGAGCATACAAAAACACAAGTGGACTGGACATAGCAATTGTGATAGAACTAGGGGTGCAACATATGAAATATCGTAATGTATATTGTTTAGCCGAGGAACAGACTAAACTGGAGTTCTGCTGTAAAACAAAGCAGATAGTTTTGAGATGAAATCAAAGTGTCCAAATATAATATACAATCACATATAATAGTTGTCAAACTACGAAGCGTTATCACGCTTTGCGAGCTCGCAATGCAAGCTCGCAGAACTGAGTCCCTCGAAAAGCGAGAGACGCAGTTCTGGCCGCAAATGCGGACCCTTGCGAAGCTAGGGACCACATTTGCGGAGGTGGAGGCTTTACGGCGCCTCACTTTGTAACAACACAACCCCGCAAAATCATTAACTCACAATACTTTGTCCTAAGGCGTCAAAACTCGCAGCACTTAGGCGATCAAATACGCAGGACTTAGCCAACAAACACGCAAGCAGATGACAAACACAGGACTTAGAAAAAAAAATTACGAGTCGCAGCACTTAGAAAAAAAAATACGAGTCGCAAAAATACGAACTTAACGGCCAAGCCGCAAAAAGCAAAAACTACAAAAAAAACAATAAATACTAAAACATCACACACAGCACGGGAGTGAAGTGAAACGCAAATTTAGGTTAAGTTTGTCGAGTTTATCCACTCTAAAATCGCCTAAGTGAGAAAAAAAATGGCGGCTGAAAAAAATGAAAACGAGGCTACACGACCCTGAAGCGCGCAAAAGACCGCCAGACACGTAGGAGTTTGACAGGCACGTACGAGGTAGCAAAAAACACTGTTAGAAAAAGCGCAAAATTCTCCTGAGGCGCGTAACACATACAATATCGCCACCATGTTACAATACTAACTTGCTAATCTACACATCTCAAATGGCGGCTTTCCCGCCTAAACTAATGGTTCTGGCTCGCGCACGCAGCCTATATATAGGGCACACTTTCCACAGTGCTGACACTTTCTCCTCAGATGATTACAGTCTGACTGGACATTTTCTTCTGCCGGAAAATCCAAAGAGATTGTTAGCTCTTCAGGAAATGTAGTGCTGGCTATTTATTATAGATAGGTAAAGTATATTCACTGATCGATTAATTTATTATTAATAAAAAAAAAAAATAATAATAATAAAAAAAGAAAATTACATTATTCCATTTTGCAATGCCTTTACTTTATCAAGACATTAATGCTTAACCATTTCAAATATATTTATTAATTGATTAATTATTTTTTTAATGGACATTAACTTATTAATTATTAATTATTCATCATTATGGAAGAAAAAAATGATATTTTTGACTGACTTTACCTTATTAATATATTATTTTTTAACTCTTTCTAATATATTTAGTCATTTATTAATTAGTTATGTTCAATTATTAATTAATTACTAATTAATTAGTTATAATACAAAATGTATTCAGAAATGGATCAAAAAATATGTATATTTCACATTGGACTTACATTTCGGTGTTGCTGCTCAACTATTAATGTTCAATAATTATTTAATTACTCATTAAGTAATAAGAATAAAAAAAAGGTTTAAAATTCCTCAGAAGATATGTACATTTTACAGTGCACTTACATTTCAGTGTTGGTGCTAATTATTACAGTGCAGTTATATTTTGTTTTTTAAGCTTAATTATTAATGCACTTATTTTTGTGTGTTGCTGCTCAATTTTTAATTTCCAGTCATGTTCATTAAGTAATTAATTAGTAATTAATTAGTCATAATAAAACATTTATTCCAAACCGGATCAAAATTTTTTTATATTTGACAGTGAATTTACATTTCGGTTTTGCTGCTCAACTATTAATGTTCATTAATTACTTCATTACTCATTAATAAGTAATAAGAATTGAATAAAAATGTTCAAATGCCTCAAAAGATATGTACATTTTACAGTGCACTTACATTTCACTGTTGGTGCTTAATTATTACAGTGCATTTATATTTCTGTTTTGATGCTTAATTATTAATGCACTTATTTTTGTGTGTTGCAGCTACATTATTAATTCTTCATCATTAATTACTTAATTAGTCACTTATTTGTAATAAACACATATAATAGTTGGCAGACTACGAATCGTCGTCACGCTTTGCGAGTTCGCGAAGCGAGTTCCGAGGAACTGCACCCCTCGCAAAGCGAGGGGCCGCATTTGCGGAAGGTGGAGGCTTTAAGGCACATGACTTTGGAACAACACCTCCGCATGATCCTTAACTCGCAGCACTTTGTCCTACATCGCCTCAAAACACTAACAACACAACCATGCATTGTTAACTCGCAGCACTTTTCCAACGGCGCTTCAAACAAACTCACAAAACTCCCACACACAAACCTTACGTCACAGCACTTACTCCTACAGCGCCACACACCACTGGACAAAACCTGCAGACTCAAACATGACGACCGTGGGACTTAGAAAAAAAAAATTACGACTCCATATACGAGTCGTAATCATACAAACTTAGCGACATAGACGAGCAAACCAAATACCAGGAAAAACACACTAAATACACCCGAAAAAAATACAAACACATCACAGACAGCATGGGGCAACAGCCAGGACGACTGTCAGTGAGATTGAACACAAATTTAACTTGATTTAGACGATTTTTGCTACTGTAAAAATCGCCTAAGCGAGGAAAAAAATACCCGCAGAAAAAAATGAAAACGAGGCTACATCACCGTGAAGCGCGCAAAACAGAGCCAGACACGTAGTAGTTTGACAAGCACGTACGAGGTAGTACAACGGACTGTTACTAAAGACGAAAAAGCCTTCCAATGAACGTAACATATACAATATAGCCACCATTTTACCACAATCTACACAATAACGCATCTGAAATGGCGGCCTATCTATAGGGCACGCTTGCCACACTGCTGACACTTTCTCCTTAGGGGATTACAGCCTGACTGGAAATTTTCTGCTGCTGGAAAATCCAAAGAGATTGTTAGCTCTTCAGGATATAGATTGTTAGATATTTATTAGTGATAGGTAAAGTATATTAATTAATTATTTATTCATTACAAAAAATAATAATAATAACGAAAAACAAATTACATTACTACATTTTGCAATACCTGTACTTTAGCACAGTATTAATCATTAACCATTTCAAATATGTTTATTAATTGATTCATTCTTTTTTATGGACATTAATTTATTAATTAGTAATTATTTTTAAAAAAATTATACAGTTGTCACTACCTTTACTTTATCATTACATTATTGATTAACTCTGTATAATACATTTAGTAATTGATTAATTAGTAATTTGTAAATAATAATTAATTGTTAATAGTAATAAAGTTTAGAAAAAAATATGTATATTTCTCAATGAACTTACATTTTGGGCTTGATGCTCAACTATTAATGTTCATTTATTACTTTATTCATCATTAAGATTAATAATGTTAATTACCGTACATACCGTACTTACTCGCGTATAAGACAAGTTTTTCAGCCCTTTTTTTAAGGCTGAAAAGGGCCCGCTCGGCTTATACTCGAGACACTCACCCCCCCCCCCCCCCGTGTCTCTCTAACCCCCCGTGTCTCTCTAACCCCCCGTGTCTCTTTTCCTCCCCCCCTCCTCATCATCATTAACCCCCCTCCTCATCCTAAAACCCCTCCTCACTTTACCCCTCTAAATACCTCCCCCTCTCCCTTTCCCCTCACTTACCTCCATCTGCTCCTCTGCTCCTTCCTTCGCAGGGACCCGGCATATGTTAATGACGTGACGTCACATGCGCGCCACGATATTAGCATTGGCCGGGTGAAGACGCAGGAAGGAGGGTGTAGGAGCGGAGGAACAGCTACAGATGGAAGTAAGTGAGGGGAAAGGGAGAAGGGGAGGTATTTAGAGGGGTAAATTGAGGAAAGGGGTTTAGGATGAGGAGGAGTAAAGTGAGGAGGGGGTTTTAGGATGAGAATAGGGGGGGTTTAGGATGAGGATGGGGGGTTGAGGTTTAGGAGGTGGGGTAGAGGATGGGGGGTTGAGGATGGGGGTGTTGAGGTTGAAGATGGGGGGTTGAGGTTGAAGAGGGGGGTTAAGATTGAGGATGGGGGGGTTGAGGTTGAGGATGGGGGGGTTGAGGTTGAGGATGGGGGGTTTGAGGAGGGGGGATTGAGGATGGGGGGGTTGAGGATGAGGATGGGGGGTTGAGGATGGGGGGTTTAGGTTGAGGAGGGGGGTTTAGGATGAGGAGGGGGGTTGAGGATGGGGGGGTTGAGGAGGGGGGATTGAGGATGAGGATGGGGGGGTTGAGGTTAAGGAGGGGGTTTGAGGTTGAGGAGGGAGGTTGAGGAGGGAGGTTGAGGATGAGGAGGGGGGTTGAGGATGAGGAGGGGTTTGAGGAGGGGGGCTGAGAAGGGGGTTTGAGGAGGAGGGGGGATTGAGGATGGGGGGGTGAAGGGGGGATTGAGAATGAGGGGGTTGAGGATGAGGATGGGGGGTTGAGGTTGAGGAGGGGGGTTGAGGATGAGGAGGGAGGTTGAGGATGAGGAGGGAGGTTGAGGAGGGAGGTTAAGGATGAGGAGGGGGGTTGAGGATGAGGAGGGGGGTTGAGGAGGGGGGCTGAGGAGGGGGGTTGAGGAGGGGGGCTGAGGAGGGGGGTTTAAGGATGGGGGGGTGGAGGGGGGATTGAGGATGAGGGGGTTGAGGATGAGGATGGGGGGTTGAGGTTGAGGAGGGGGGTTGAGGATGAGGAGGGAGGTTGAGGATGGGGAGGGAGGTTGAGGATGAGGAGGGAGGTTGAGGATGAGGAGGGGGGTTGTGGAGGGAGGTTGAGGATATGGAGGGGGGTTGAGGTGGGTATTAAGGGAGGGGGGGAAGAGACACAGGGAAGGGAGAGGGGGAAGGACACACAGGGGAGGGAGAGGGGAGAAGAGACACAGGGGAGAGAGAGGGGGGACACAAGAAAAGGGCACACAAGAGGGGGACACAGAGGGCACAAGAGGGACACAGGGCGCAGCACATTTCCCACCCTCGGCTTATACTCGAGTCACTCATTTTTCCCAGTATTTTGTGGTAAAATAGGTGCCTTGGCTTATACTCGGGTCGGCTTATACTCGAGTATATACGGTAATTAGTTATTAATTAGTCATAATAACAAATTTAGTAAACTAAAAAAAAATATTAAAAAATATGGATATTTCATAGTGGATTTACATTTCGTGTTTGATGCTCAACTATTAATGTTCATTAATTACTTCATTGATTATTCAAAGAAGATTTTTTTTGTCAAAAATGCATAAAAACATATGTACCTTTTGCACTAGATTTACATATTAATGTTGCTGCTTCATTAGTACATTGCTGTTATATTTATCTTTTCAGTATTCATTATTAATGCAATTGTTTTTATGTGTCGATGATTAATTATTAATGTTCTTGATTAATTATTTAATTAGTCATTTATTTTAAAGAATTTTCAATTAAATGTGCTAAAATGCATCACAAAATACGTAGATTTTATAGTGTCATCTTTGTCATATTTATCTCTTTCAGCTCATTGTATTAAAGGAATAGGATCCTCAAACCGTTTACATATTTATATCACTTTCTTAAATTTTACAGTGCATTGACTTATATTTTGCAGCTATGCTAATTAAAATCATAGCAAACATTAACAAGCCCTTTTTTCCATTTTTTCCCCTCCAGTTTGATCATCTGCCCACCTGACTACACAGAGGGCCTTTTGCAGCATTTCATCTGCAATCAGATTACCTTCACATGTATATCATTCTTAAATATTTATATTTACTCTTCTGCATGCATGTATGAAAAGGACAACAAGTACTTTAAGTACTATCAATGATTCATACATTTATTCAAACACAATATTAAATATGATTTTTACATCTTTTCCCAGATTTGTGACGTCTCCATCTGCCTCAACACAGGAGTCGCCTCTGCAAGAATTAACATTACAGAACATCAAATTGACAGGTATATGATTTCGTGATGAAATTTTTTTACAAAATATAATATTAACTATTGATTTGCGTTGAGTAATGTTATTTAATCCAATCATTCAATCAAAAAATGAAATATGATTTTTACATCTTTTCACAGATTTCTCACGTCTCCACCTGCCTCAAAACAGGAGCATTTTCCATTATAGAACATCTACTTCATAGGTATATGATTTTGTGATGACATTCTTTACAAATATAGGATTAATTATTTCTTACAGCCCATGGATCAGAGATATTGCTTAATTTATTTAAGTCATTTATTTTCCAAAATATGAAATCATTAGAAGGGAAAAAAAAACAGATATATTTAGATATTTTATTAATGTGTATTCCGTCATTCATCATTATGTTAATGCTCATTGTCAGGAATAGGACCTTAGAAGCAGTTACATATTTAATTTCATGTATTATATTAGGTGACTTTTTAACATTTGAAAATGCATTTAATATATATTGATGATTAGGATTTACGTTTGCTATGTATGCCAATTAAAATGCATATTTACTAAATATTTAGAGTGGATATAAAAAGTCTACACACCCCTGTTAAAATGTCAGGTTTCTGTGCTGTAAAAAAATTAGACAAAGATAAATCATTTCAGAACTTTTTCCACCTTTAATGTGACCTATAAACTGTACAACTCAATTGAAAAACAAACTGAAATCTTTTAGGTAGAGGGAAGAAAAAATATAAAAATAAAATAATATGGTTGCATAAGTATGCACACCCTTAAACTAATAAGTTGTTGAAGCATCTTTTGATTTTATTACAGCACTCAGTCTTTTTGGCATCAGCATGGCACATTTTGACTATGCACAGCCCTCTTCAGATCACCACACAGATTTTCAATCGGATTCAGGTCTGGGCTCTGGCTGGGCCATTCCAAAACTTTAATCTTTTACTGGTGAAGCCATTCCTTTGTTGATTTGGATGTATGCTTTGGGTCGTTGTCATGCTGAAAGATGAAGTTCCTCTTCATGTTCAGCTTTCTAGCAGAAGCCTGAAGGTTTTGTGCCAATATTGACTGGTATTTGGAACTGTTCATAATTCCCTCTATCTTAACTAAGGCCCCAGTTCCAGCTGAAGAAAAACAGCCCCAAAGCATGATGCTGCCACCACCATGCTTCACTGTGGGTATGGTGTTCTTTTGGTGATGTGCAGTGTTGTTTTTGCGCCAAACACATCTTTTGGAATTATGGCCAAAAAGTTCAACCTTGGTTTCATCAGACCATCAGACCTTTTCCCACATGCTTTTGGGAGACTTCAGATGTCTTTTTGCAAAATGTAGCCTGGCTTGGATGTTTTTCTTCGTAAGAAAAGGCTTTCGTCTTGCCACTCTACTCCATAGCCCAGATATATGAAGAATACGGGAGATTGTTGTCACATGTACCACACAGCCAGTACTTGCCAGATATTCCTGCAGCTCCTTTAATGTTGTTGTAGACCTCTTGGTAGCCTCCCAGACCAGTTTTCTGCTCGTCTTTTCATTAATTTTTGAGGGAGCTCCAGTTCTTGGTAATGTCACTGTTGTGCCATATTTTCTCCACTTGATAATGACTGTCTTCACTGTGTTCCATTGTATATCTAATGCCTTGGAAATTCTTTTGTACCCTTCTCCTGACTGATACCTTTTAACAATGATGCTTTGGAAGCTCTCTGTGGGGCTCTATTTGGGGTTCATCACAGGCACTTGATGATGGCAGGTGTAGGCTGACTCCTATTTAACACGATTTGGAATGTGATTGCTTAATTGAACACAGCTACATCCCCAGTTAAAAGAGGGTGTGCAGACTTATGCAACCACATTATTTGTTTATTTTTTTTTCTTCCCTCCACCTAATAGATTTCAGTTTGTTTTTCAATTGAGTTATACAGTTTATAGGTCACATTAAAAGTAGAAAAAGTTCTGAAATTATTTATCTTTGTCTCATTTTTTTACAGCACAGAAACCTGACATTTTAATAGGGGTGTGTAGACTTTTTATATCCACTGTATATGTCATTTTACAGACCCATCATCTCTGCCCCTTCCTTGAACACACAAAGTGACGTCTGCAGTATTTCAGTTCAGATCACATCTAATTGACAGGTATAATTCTTGATGACATTATTTATAAAAACAGAATTAACAGCCTTATTACATTGTAAGTTGCCCTATGAAATAGAGCTCGATATAACCACTCGCATGTTTTGAAATAAACATATTTACATACTGAACACCTTGCTTTTGGATAGAACATTACTAACTACAACCTTACATAAACCAAATATGTTATGTGGTTATATAGAGCACTATTCAATATGTTAAAACGCTGACACCTACAGAGAGACACCTACAGACACATAGAGAGAGACACACACACACACACAGACACAGAGACACGCAGTCAGACACCCAGAGACACAGACACCCAGAGACACAGACAGACATCCAGACAGACACCCACAGACACCCAGAGAGACAGACACAGACAGACATCCAGACAGACACCCACAGATACCCAGAGAGACAGACTCCTACAGACACCCAGATAGACAGACACCTACAGATACCCATAGAGACAGACACCTACAGACACCCAGAGAGACAGACAGACACAGAAAACACAGAGAAACACACAGACTCCCGCAGACACAGACAGACACCCAGAGAGACACACAGACACCCAGAGAGACATACAGACACCCAGAGAGACACATAGACACCCAGAGAGACACACAGACACCAAGAGACACAGACACCCAGAGACACAGATACTCAGAGACACAGACACTCAGAGACACAGACACAGACAGACATCCAGACAGAGACCCACAGACACCAGGAGAGACAGACACCTACAGACACACAGAGAGACAGACACCTACAGACACCTAGAGAGACAGACAGAAATAGAGACACAGAGAGACAGGCAGACACAGAAACACAGAGAGAGAAACAAACACAGACACCCAGAGAAACACACAGACACCCACAGACACCCACAGACACAGACACCCAGAGAGACACACAGACATCCAGAGAGACAGACAGACACCTAGGGAGACACACAGACACCCAGAGACACAGACACCCATAGACACAGACACTGAAATACACAGAGAGAGACAGACACCTACAGACACCCAGAGAGACAGACACTCAAAGAGACACCCAGAGAGACAGACACGTACAGATACCCAGAGAGACAGACACTCAGAGAGACAGACACACACAGACACCCAAAGAGACAGACACCCAGAGACACAGACACAGAGAGAATACCAGAGAGACACCCAGAGAGACAGACACCTACAGACACCCAGAGAGACAGAAACTCAAAGAGACACCCAGAGAGACAGACATGTACAGACACCCAGAGAGACAGATACTCAGAGAGACAGACACCCACAGACACCCAGAGAGACAGACACCCAGAGAGACAGATGGAGACAGATTACCAATACATTTTTTATACATATATGACAGGGTAAAAAATATGTATAATAAAACTAATGCAATTCTTACAACTCTTTTTCCAATAACAGATTACAATGGTGGACAATGCCGAAGAAAAGAAAGAATATAAACGAAGAATGGGAAGGGAAAGGAAGCAGAGATGGAGAGATGCACAGACCCCTGAGACTTCACAATGTTTAAGAGAAGAAGATCGACAGAGGCTTCTAAATAAAAGAAAATTGTCTAAAAAACAACAAAATGAGTCTGCTGGAGTTTCAAAGAAAAGAAAAAGTTAAAAAAATAATGTCTGTAAAACAGTCTCTAATGAACCTATTTTGCCTCCTGACACCAATGTTGATAGAGATGACGTAGATAAAGAAAGTTCAACTGAGATCTATATTGAGGAAGGTTATGATAGTCCTTTATTTAGAGCACTAACAGTAGACACTCATTATTGTGGATTAATAAATGTGGTTTGTCACTTTTATGGGGCCTATCATTTTCTAAAAGAACGACCAACTGATGGAGAGTTTATTAGTTTTTGTCAGAAAGGAAAGGTAAGACTTCCAGAAAGACAATCATTTCCAGAATATTTAAAAAGTATCATGAGTGATCCTACATTTCCGAATTACACCAATTTTAAGAAAAATATTCGCTCTTAAAACAGTGCAATTTCATTTGCTTCAATGGGTGCAACATAGCCGAAAATGTTCCAGGACATGGTCCTTTCTTGTTTTAAAGTCCAAGGACAAATATACCACCGGACTTCACATTTACACCCAGAAATAGGAGAACAAAGGAAATTTGCACAGTTATATGTACTTGAGACAATGGAAGCTGTTAAACAACGAATGATGCTTGCTGAAAATAAACAATGCTTACCCATAGTTTTTGAACAGCTTGAAAACATTATGGCCAAAAACCCTTATAGTAAAGCATACAAAAAAATTAGCTGAGGTTGCAAAAGAACAACTGGCACATGCGGAAACAAATCAATTGCCAATGCCAAGAGTAAATATGGTTCGCAAAAGAGATCGCCATACTGATCAAAGACGGTATAATTTACCAACAACAAATGAGGTTGCCATGGTATTTAAAAATGATGATGGGGAACCACCATTTGAGTGGGATATTAGAATATATCCACGCAATCAAGAACAACCTTTTATAAACATAAACATTTTAAGCAGTAATTTGGATCCTATGACATATTCAAGTTTCTTTCCAAATTGGGAGCCAGGATGGCAACCAAAATTACAGTTGCAAAGTTATCCCAATAATAAAGTTCATGTTAGAAACAATATTTCCATGCTGGAATATAAAGTGGCACAAACTGCTGTTCGAGATCATTATAATCCTATTTTATGTGGGGTAAACTCACACAACAATGGATTATTGATTCCTATCTACAAGTCGAAGCAAATAATCTAAATTTTGTCAAATTTCAACAAAAACAAGCTTCGAGTGGAACAATATTGTGGATTGATGGATTATGTCGGTTAATTGGATGCAAACAGAGACATTCCTGCTGGACGAGCAATGATTTTGCCATCCTCTTTCCAAGGATCTCCTCACAATATTGGAGAAAGATACAATGATGCCATGTCTATTATCACTAAATTTGGCAAACCAGATTTATTCATTACATTTACATGTAATCCACAATGGCCAGAGATCAAAGAAAATTTACTGCTTGGACAAACTACTTCTGACCGACCAGATTTGGTGGCAAGAGTATTCAAAATAAAACTAAATTTGTTAATTTGTGATATAACTAAAGCAGACTTATTAGGAAAATATGTGGCTTTTGTTTATACCATTGAATTTAAAAAAAGAGGCTTTACACATGCACATATACTTTTAATCTTACAAGTAAAAGATGGAAATTGAATACGACAGACAGAGTGGATTCACTCATTACTGCTGAACTGCCACATCCAGAGAAACATTCAAGACTTTATGAGATTGTAACTCATAGAATGATACATGGTCCATGTGGAGAGAGCAATCCAAATTCACCATGTATGGAAAATAAAAAATGCATAAAAGAGTTTCCAAAACAATTTCAAATGCAGACTTATGTTAATTGTGATGGATACCCTTTGTATAAAAGAAGAGAAGGACAAACAGCTATTATCCATGGCCAAAAGGTCGATAATGGATATGTGGTTCCATACATTCCGCATTTGCTGATGAAGTATAATGCACATATCAATGTGGAAGCTTGCACTTCTATCAAATCCATCAAATATGTGTATAAATATATATAATAAGGATATGATGCAGCAACTGTTGTTGTGCAAGGTGCACAAAATGAAAAAGACAATCCAATTTTACATGACGAACTTTCATCTTATTTAGATGCTCGCTATGTAAGTGTTCCAGAAGCAATGTGGCGTCTTCTCAAATTTGAGATGCATGATCAGTCTACATGGCAATCGGACTGACATTGTTGAACTGTGTATAATAAGAAGTAAGCTGTGGAAAATATTTACACACCTTAAATTAGAAATAAATATGAGATTTGAAGGCCAAAATAAATTCAGTGATTGGCTCATTCAGATTGGAGAAGGAAAACAGATAAAAATAAATAATTTACCTGATGATGCTGTTCAAATTCCAGCAGAAATTATTTCAAAAGAAGCACTGATATCGACAATCTTCCTCAATACCATCAATAACGAGGATTACTCAGACAGTGCAAGCAAAGTCATATTGACATAAAAAAATATAGATGCCTTGAATCTAAACAACGAAATTTTAAAATCAATCAATGCACAACAAAAAAACTATTACAGTGCAGATTCTGTTCTGGCTGATGACAAAGATAGTGAGGCAAACTTTACTATGGAATTTATTAATTCTTTAACTCCCTCTGGAATGCCACCACATGTTTTGCAACTTAAAAAAAGGGCCAATTGTCATGCTACTGAGAAATATAAATCCCCAAAAAAGGACTTTGTAATGGGACCAGATTCATTGTGAAGGATTTAAAGTGTCATTTTATACATGCAGAAATGATGAGTGGTACCCATAAAGCGAACCAGTTCTTATACCGAGAATTGATTTGGCTCCAAGTGAGAGTGGTTTGCCTTTTGTCCTTCAAAGGAGACAATTTCCCAATATCATGGCATTTGGCATGACCATCAATAAATCCCAAGGACAAACTTTTAAGTCTGTGGGTATTTTTTTGAAGGAAACTGTGTTTGCACATGGTCAACTCTATGTTGCATTTCAAGATGCAATAATCCAGACGAAATTAAAGTACATGTTGAAGAAAACCCCAGTCAGGTTGATTTATTGGAAGATGGATGCGTTTTTACCAAAAACATTGTGTACTATGAGGTGCTGCAAATATAGAGAATAGTGGTTTCATTACGACGACAACATTTTATGTCACTCGGACTGATTTTAGAGGACCACTATTTCAATAAGAAACTCTACATAATGGCAAAAAAACATAGAGAACAGTGGTTTTACTTCCAGGACAAAATGTTAGCTCACTGGGACTCTTTATAGAGGACCACTATTTCACATAGGAAACTCTATGTGCTATTTGCACAAAGTACAACAAGTATATATACAAATTGGGATATAATAATTTAAAATTAGAATTTTTATTAGTAAGGGATAACAACGGCGATAAACTTTAAAAACAATGAGGTATTAAAAAATCCTGGATTGGAGGAAAAAAGTTTAAAATGGGCTAACTGATGTGTGAAACTTTACCCATTTGATATTATTTTAAACTCTAAAAATAGAGGGGTAAGTGATTCACACCTAACAGTATTTTCTAGAGGATGGTGAATAGCTTATCCAATTCAGTATATCCTGTCTTTATAAATTTAAGCACAATTAACATGCAATTAGAGTTAGTGGATATAATGCTGCTAGATCAATGCCATAGAGATGACCCTAATTTGTTAAGTTTCACAAAGTAGATTCGTAGCACTGACCCTGGTTTTCTAGGGTCCACAGTGTGGAATTTCAAAATTAGCATAAAATATATGTCTAATACATGCTGTATTAAGCTTCTACAGGACTTTGTTCAAATGGATCTCAATTGTTTACCACAAGTCTGAGCATTATGTCTTTATCTGTCTTGTAAACATGCCACAATGTTATCACAGGGATTGCTCTCTTCTGTGTCTAAACGGGCTAGGATATAGTTAATGTCCTCACAACAAAGACTTCCCTTATAAAGATACACTAGTATTGTGTTCATATCCCATTGCAGGGATCAGCATCATGTGGAAAGCAGAGATCCTAAAGAGTGAACGATATCCAGTGGGCTATCTCCCACTCTAAGTACTGTCAGAAGTATGTAGAATCTATCTCATATGGAAGTAACAGCATTCACACATATGGAAACGGACAGGGAGGGTAAGCATACATCCTCTAAATATCTAAAATACAATACTGTTAGTAGAAGTGACGCCGGCGTGCCCTTAGCTGTAAGGCATGCCACGTCATCAAAGGCCGACGCGTTTCGACGTCATCAGACGTCTTTGTCAAGGTAGAAGGTCACTGAGCCGTCTGGCCCTCTTTTAAACGCTGCCGTAGCTACGGCAACCAATTGGCATAATTCGGACATGCGCAGTAGATTCAGGAAGCGCATAGCGCTGTGTTATTGTGCAAGCATGTAGTTGATGCGCAGATAGGAGTAGGTAATAACACTATATATATATCAAGAGAGCGAGTATGTAATAAATGGCCCATGTCATTCATAGGGGCATATATAAGGAGTAAATGTATTATCATACTACAAGCACTTATACATGCACAGTAGATTCATGAAGCGCATAGCGCTGTGTAATTGTGCAAACATGTAGTTGATACGCTGATAGGAGCATAGGAGAGGGTAATACCACTATATATATATAAAGAGAGCGAGTATGTAATAAATGGCCCATGTCATTCTTAGGGGCATATATAAGGAGTAAATGTATTATCCTAGGTAGATAAGGGTAGGAGCGGGCCCCCTCTATAAAGTGGTGCATAATATAGTGACAAAATTGTGTTGAACTAGTAGTTCTTGTATAACAAACTAATTGATAAGGGATAATAATCCTCTAGTTACCAATGAGGTCTAATAAGACCTAGTAATGGTTAATGAAAAGGACAAAAGCAGTGCTGGGAAGAATGTGTGGCAAACTCTAAAGTGAAAAGATAGGGATAAAAATCTCATAAATGGAAAGTGATAAATAAATCCATAAAGACTAGAAGAGATAGAGAAAAAGGGGGGGGGGGGGGCAAACGAGGGACTCAGCCCATTATATTTGTGTGTTGAATAAGAGATTAACTCTATCAAAGAAAAATTGGATGAGGGAAAGTAAGAGTGAATATATCTAAATGTCACTCATGGACAAGTGCTTGTAGTGTCAATGTAAATCCAAATGGGGGGACGAAACATGACTGTAATTCCTCTTGGTTGTGAAAATTCAAGAGGATTAATCATACTCCGAAAGAGTAGTGCTCCTAAACTATAACTAGAGTGAAATAAATATTTGGGCCTACCTAGAAACTGGAAATCAAAGAGTGATGTGGACTCATTTATGACAGGGTTCTCCCTTAACATACCTATTTAAATGAAGGGTAAGAATGTAAATCCTTCGTTTAATCCCTTAGGTGATAAAGCTTTTAATTTATAGATCCATTTTGCTTCATGTTGGAGAAGTTTTTTATCTAGGTCACCCTGTCTGGGGCCTTGGTAGACTTTCTCAAGAGCTGTAAACGTTAGAACTTCACTGTTTCCACCGTGAATCATTTTAACATGGCGTGCTAAAGGGGTATCAAGATCTTTCTTAATGGAATAAATATGTTCCCCAATGCGTCTTCGCAATTGGCGTCGCGTCTTCCCTACGTAGATCTTTTTACATAGGCACGTAGCCACATAAACTACATTTGTAGTACAGCAATTTGAGAAGTCTTTTAAGACATATTTTTCCCCACTGGATGGATGTTCATATATTTTTGTGGGTTTGATGTATCTGCAAAATTTGCAGTTCCCACATCTAAAACATCCCTGTGGGGGATTGAGCCATGTATTATTGTGTTTTTCCTCTTTAAAGAAGCTGTGTACTAATGTATCTTTGAGGTTTTTTCCCCTTCGGTATGTAATTGGTATTTTTTGTGGGAGTATGTCTACCAAGTCATCATCACTTCTTAGTAAGTGCCAGTGTTTAGATATAATATCTTTAATTGAGGCGGACTCGTACCCATATGTCATGATGCATCTAGGATATGTATTGTCTGATGTTTGGATTTTATTCCTATAAGGTTTATTTAGCAACTCAGTTCTGTTGCAACTCAATGCATGTTGAAATGCTCTCTTTAGACATTTATTTGAATATCCTCGCTCTCGAAATCTTTGTTTTAATTTATCTGCTTCAATTTTAAACTGAGTTTCTGAACTACAGTTTCTCCTAATTCTTAAGTATTGCCCCTTAGGTATACCTTTCTTCAGGGGCTCAAAATGTTGACTATCCCATAATAATAGCGTATTTGCGGCTGTCTCTTTTCTGAAAGTGGTAGTTGAGATATTTCCTTCATCGTCTTTTTGGATGAGTAAATCTAGGAATGAAATCTCTGATCTGTGGATATCATATGTAAAACTCAAACCCATCTCATTTTTGTTTAATGAATTCATAAGGGTTTCAAACTCAAGTTTAGTGCCATCCCAGATCACAAATATATCGTCTATATAGCGACGCCAAGTCATTGCATGTACAATGAGAGGTTCTATGTCTGGGTCTGAGAAAATCTTTTCCTCCCAGCACCCTAGAAAAAGGTTCGCATAACTAGGGGCACATGGGGTACCCATTGCGGTTCCCTTAATCTGATGGAACCATTTATTATTAAACAAAAAGAAATTATGTTTCAGGACATACTCTAAGAGTTGAGTGATGAAATTATTGAATTCCCTCAAATTAGTACTTTTCGTACTCAAGAAATGTTTCACTGCTTCAATGCCATCTTTATGAGGTATGCTGCTATATAGTGCTTCAACATCAATGGTTGCTAACCAAGTGTCTTTTGGTACTGTTAGGTGTTCCAGTTGTTTTAGGATATCATTAGTATCTTGTATATATGAGGGCAAATTTTGTACTAAGTCACGTAAATAGTGGTCCACAAAAATACTGGCATTGGATGATAGATTTCCCGTTCCAGACACTATAGGCCTACCTGGGATAGGTACTATTTGCTTGTGTACTTTTGGTAGTGCATAGAAGGTCGAAATACTAGGGAATTTTGGTAAGAGAAAAGTATATGTCTGTTCATCGATAATCTTATCCATTTTAGCTCTTTCTAATATAGACTTTAAAGATAGTCTATATTCAAGATTTGGATTTTTCATTAGTACTTCATAAGTGACTCTATCATCCAGAATTCTATTGCACATCCTTATATACTCAACGTTGCTCAGTATTACAAGATTACCCCCTTTGTCTGCTTGCTTAATTTGGATATCCTTACATGACTTGAGTTCCTCAAGGGCTTGATATTCCTTTTTAGTCAAATTGAAAGTTTTTTCCAATTTTTTAAAATCTAAACCTTCTATATCATTTGTTACCTGTTGTAGGAAAACCCAGATATTAGAGTATTCCTTTAAGAAGGGCGTGAAACTACTTTTATTCTTCCATATTTTTATTTTATCATGTGTTTTACCTAGCTCAAAAGAGGCATTTTCTTCTAGTAAAGACATTAGAAGTTTGAAGGTTTCAATATCTTCTTTATTTATACCTAGCTTCATATGTTCTTTATCTTGTTTGTTTTTGAAGAATTTTTGAAGGGCCAATTTCCGAGCAAAAAGGTTTATATCCTTAATATGAGTAAATTTGTCAGATCTTGATGTTGGAACAAAACTGAGACCTTTTCTTAGTACTGATTCGTGGTCATTGTTTATGGTAAAGTCTGATAAATTGATAATTTTCAAACTATGATCTTTTATAGGACTACTATTGGACTTATTCTCAGTCTTTAGTTCTTTTTCCTTAGGTCTCTCCTCTCTGGGCCTTTCACAGGGAACTGGCTTTCCTCTAAAAAACCTTCATTGTTGTAGTTGTTAGGCATTCTAGTCTGTGCAAATTTTCTTGTGTTATATGCCTCCCTTCTATAGTGCATACCAGGTCGTCTGCCTCTTGAGCTATGAATAGAGTGTTCGTCTATGTCTGAATTGTCATAATCAGAGGAGCTTATGTCAGAATTTCTTTGCATCGGTATAGAAGTGGGAAATTTCTTGAAAATTCTATTTGTTTGAAAATCCGTTTTGTCTCTTAGGAATTTTTTCTGTTTACGGTCTTTAATGTCTCTCTTGAATCTATCAATATTGTCATTTAATTTTTTACATAATAGCTCATATTCTATAGAGTCACTTTGTTTGTTGAATTCCTGCTGACATAATGTAATCTTAGGTTTTAGCAATTCTAGATTATGCTTTTCTGTCTCAATAATCAGACTAATTAGTTCAAATGAGCATTTTAGAAGGATTTCTTTCCATTTATTTACAAAAGTTTCATCACTCAAATTTATCGCAGGATTGAGATGTAGTCTTAGGCCTCTGGGAACATACTTGTTCTTAAGATAGTTTTGTAAACTACTTATTTCCCATACTGACCGTACTTGCTTTCTCATTACTTTTAAAAGATCTCCATAGGTATTTCTTATATCTTTAGTACCTTCATTTGTTAATTGTGGATTACCACTGAAGCTTTCTTCAGCTTCTTTTAGGAGGGATTCAATGTCCATATTGTGGATAGGAGTATTAGTCATAATGAACAAAAAAGAGTTGTCCTTGGGATATAAATCTCTTGCAATAGAGTGCTAGTCCTTTGTGCCAATTGATGGAATAATATTGAGTATAATAGTTATTTTCTGGTGCTTCCTTTGTGTGGATTAAACCACTAGTCTATGAATCAAGGTATTATAGGAATGCTAAGTTCCCAAGGTATTTGCTACCCATACATTACTAGTATATATACAAATTGGGATATAATAATTTAAAATTAGAATTTTTATTAGTAAGGGATAACAACGGCGATAAACTTTAAAAACAATGAGGTATTAAAAAATCCTGGATTGGAGGAAAAAAGTTTAAAATGGGCTAACTGATGTGTGAAACTTTACCCATTTGATATTATTTTAAACTCTAAAAATAGAGGGGTAAGTGATTCACACCTAACAGTATTTTCTAGAGGATGGTGAATAGCTTATCCAATTCAGTATATCCTGTCTTTATAAATTTAAGCACAATTAACATGCAATTAGAGTTAGTGGATATAATGCTGCTAGATCAATGCCATAGAGATGACCCTAATTTGTTAAGTTTCACAAAGTAGATTCGTAGCACTGACCCTGGTTTTCTAGGGTCCACAGTGTGGAATTTCAAAATTAGCATAAAATATATGTCTAATACATGCTGTATTAAGCTTCTACAGGACTTTGTTCAAATGGATCTCAATTGTTTACCACAAGTCTGAGCATTATGTCTTTATCTGTCTTGTAAACATGCCACAATGTTATCACAGGGATTGCTCTCTTCTGTGTCTAAACGGGCTAGGATATAGTTAATGTCCTCACAACAAAGACTTCCCTTATAAAGATACACTAGTATTGTGTTCATATCCCATTGCAGGGATCAGCATCATGTGGAAAGCAGAGATCCTAAAGAGTGAACGATATCCAGTGGGCTATCTCCCACTCTAAGTACTGTCAGAAGTATGTAGAATCTATCTCATATGGAAGTAACAGCATTCACACATATGGAAACGGACAGGGAGGGTAAGCATACATCCTCTAAATATCTAAAATACAATACTGTTAGTAGAAGTGACGCCGGCGTGCCCTTAGCTGTAAGGCATGCCACGTCATCAAAGGCCGACGCGTTTCGACGTCATCAGACGTCTTTGTCAAGGTAGAAGGTCACTGAGCCGTCTGGCCCTCTTTTAAACGCTGCCGTAGCTACGGCAACCAATTGGCATAATTCGGACATGCGCAGTAGATTCAGGAAGCGCATAGCGCTGTGTTATTGTGCAAGCATGTAGTTGATGCGCAGATAGGAGTAGGTAATAACACTATATATATATCAAGAGAGCGAGTATGTAATAAATGGCCCATGTCATTCATAGGGGCATATATAAGGAGTAAATGTATTATCATACTACAAGCACTTATACATGCACAGTAGATTCATGAAGCGCATAGCGCTGTGTAATTGTGCAAACATGTAGTTGATACGCTGATAGGAGCATAGGAGAGGGTAATACCACTATATATATATAAAGAGAGCGAGTATGTAATAAATGGCCCATGTCATTCTTAGGGGCATATATAAGGAGTAAATGTATTATCCTAGGTAGATAAGGGTAGGAGCGGGCCCCCTCTATAAAGTGGTGCATAATATAGTGACAAAATTGTGTTGAACTAGTAGTTCTTGTATAACAAACTAATTGATAAGGGATAATAATCCTCTAGTTACCAATGAGGTCTAATAAGACCTAGTAATGGTTAATGAAAAGGACAAAAGCAGTGCTGGGAAGAATGTGTGGCAAACTCTAAAGTGAAAAGATAGGGATATAAATCTCATAAATGGAAAGTGATAAATAAATCCATAAAGACTAGAAGAGATAGAGAAAAAGGGGGGGGGGGGGCAAACGAGGGACTCAGCCCATTATATTTGTGTGTTGAATAAGAGATTAACTCTATCAAAGAAAAATTGGATGAGGGAAAGTAAGAGTGAATATATCTAAATGTCACTCATGGACAAGTGCTTGTAGTGTCAATGTAAATCCAAATGGGGGGACGAAACATGACTGTAATTCCTCTTGGTTGTGAAAATTCAAGAGGATTAATCATACTCCGAAAGAGTAGTGCTCCTAAACTATAACTAGAGTGAAATAAATATTTGGGCCTACCTAGAAACTGGAAATCAAAGAGTGATGTGGACTCATTTATGACAGGGTTCTCCCTTAACATACCTATTTAAATGAAGGGTAAGAATGTAAATCCTTCGTTTAATCCCTTAGGTGATAAAGCTTTTAATTTATAGATCCATTTTGCTTCATGTTGGAGAAGTTTTTTATCTAGGTCACCCTGTCTGGGGCCTTGGTAGACTTTCTCAAGAGCTGTAAACGTTAGAACTTCACTGTTTCCACCGTGAATCATTTTAACATGGCGTGCTAAAGGGGTATCAAGATCTTTCTTAATGGAATAAATATGTTCCCCAATGCGTCTTCGCAATTGGCGTCGCGTCTTCCCTACGTAGATCTTTTTACATAGGCACGTAGCCACATAAACTACATTTGTAGTACAGCAATTTGAGAAGTCTTTTAAGACATATTTTTCCCCACTGGATGGATGTTCATATATTTTTGTGGGTTTGATGTATCTGCAAAATTTGCAGTTCCCACATCTAAAACATCCCTGTGGGGGATTGAGCCATGTATTATTGTGTTTTTCCTCTTTAAAGAAGCTGTGTACTAATGTATCTTTGAGGTTTTTTCCCCTTCGGTATGTAATTGGTATTTTTTGTGGGAGTATGTCTACCAAGTCATCATCACTTCTTAGTAAGTGCCAGTGTTTAGATATAATATCTTTAATTGAGGCGGACTCGTACCCATATGTCATGATGCATCTAGGATATGTATTGTCTGATGTTTGGATTTTATTCCTATAAGGTTTATTTAGCAACTCAGTTCTGTTGCAACTCAATGCATGTTGAAATGCTCTCTTTAGACATTTATTTGAATATCCTCGCTCTCGAAATCTTTGTTTTAATTTATCTGCTTCAATTTTAAACTGAGTTTCTGAACTACAGTTTCTCCTAATTCTTAAGTATTGCCCCTTAGGTATACCTTTCTTCAGGGGCTCAAAATGTTGACTATCCCATAATAATAGCGTATTTGCGGCTGTCTCTTTTCTGAAAGTGGTAGTTGAGATATTTCCTTCATCGTCTTTTTGGATGAGTAAATCTAGGAATGAAATCTCTGATCTGTGGATATCATATGTAAAACTCAAACCCATCTCATTTTTGTTTAATGAATTCATAAGGGTTTCAAACTCAAGTTTAGTGCCATCCCAGATCACAAATATATCGTCTATATAGCGACGCCAAGTCATTGCATGTACAATGAGAGGTTCTATGTCTGGGTCTGAGAAAATCTTTTCCTCCCAGCACCCTAGAACTACTAGTTCAACACAATTTTGTCACTATATTATGCACCACTTTATAGAGGGGGCCCGCTCCTACCCTTATCTACCTAGGATAATACATTTACTCCTTATATATGCCCCTAAGAATGACATGGGCCATTTATTACATACTCGCTCTCTTTATATATATATAGTGGTATTACCCTCTCCTATGCTCCTATCAGCGTATCAACTACATGTTTGCACAATTACACAGCGCTATGCGCTTCATGAATCTACTGTGCATGTATAAGTGCTTGTAGTATGATAATACATTTACTCCTTATATATGCCCCTATGAATGACATGGGCCATTTATTACATACTCGCTCTCTTGATATATATATAGTGTTATTACCTACTCCTATCTGCGCATCAACTACATGCTTGCACAATAACACAGCGCTATGCGCTTCCTGAATCTACTGCGCCTGTCCGAATTATGCCAATTGGTTGCCGTAGCTACGGCAGCGTTTAAAAGAGGGCCAGACGGCTCAGTGACCTTCTACCTTGACAAAGACGTCTGATGACGTCGAAACGCGTCGGCCTTTGATGACGTGGCATGCCTTACAGCTAAGGGCACGCCGGCGTCACTTCTACTAACAGTATTGTATTTTAGATATTTAGAGGATGTATGCTTACCCTCCCTGTCCGTTTCCATATGTGTGAATGCTGTTACTTCCATATGAGATAGATTCTACATACTTCTGACAGTACTTAGAGTGGGAGATAGCCCACTGGATATCGTTCACTCTTTAGGATCTCTGCTTTCCACATGATGCTGATCCCTGCAATGGGATATGAACACAATACTAGTGTATCTTTATAAGGGAAGTCTTTGTTGTGAGGACATTAACTATATCCTAGCCCGTTTAGACACAGAAGAGAGCAATCCCTGTGATAACATTGTGGCATGTTTACAAGACAGATAAAGACATAATGCTCAGACTTGTGGTAAACAATTGAGATCCATTTGAACAAAGTCCTGTAGAAGCTTAATACAGCATGTATTAGACATATATTTTATGCTAATTTTGAAATTCCACACTGTGGACCCTAGAAAACCAGGGTCAGTGCTACGAATCTACTTTGTGAAACTTAACAAATTAGGGTCATCTCTATGGCATTGATCTAGCAGCATTATATCCACTAACTCTAATTGCATGTTAATTGTGCTTAAATTTATAAAGACAGGATATACTGAATTGGATAAGCTATTCACCATCCTCTAGAAAATACTGTTAGGTGTGAATCACTTACCCCTCTATTTTTAGAGTTTAAAATAATATCAAATGGGTAAAGTTTCACACATCAGTTAGCCCATTTTAAACTTTTTTCCTCCAATCCAGGATTTTTTAATACCTCATTGTTTTTAAAGTTTATCGCCGTTGTTATCCCTTACTAATAAAAATTCTAATTTTAAATTATTATATCCCAATTTGTATATATACTAGTAATGTATGGGTAGCAAATACCTTGGGAACTTAGCATTCCTATAATACCTTGATTCAAAGTACAACAAGAACAAAAAAAGTACAAAAAAAAGGAAAAACAACAGATTCAGAGAGTAATCTGATCGCCAGTTAATGGGGTCAGGAAGGAATTATTTTTTTTCCCTCTTTGATACAATTAGCCAAGTTTCAATGGAAGTTTTTATAGTTTGCCTTCGTCTGGATTCAATGCCGATTTAGTTTAACAAAAGTTAAAAAAAAAAAAGGAATGTTACAAAGCATGTAATTGTTCTAAATAGTTATTTACAGAAAGTTTACATAGTCTTTTGTTATTCATGGATAACTATCTTTTCAAAATGTTAGTATTGTTAAAACAAATAATTCAAGATTGTTTAAAAGACAAGTTGCATGTTACCAACTTTTATGTTATGGTTTACAATATTATTCATGAAAACTTCAGACATTGTTATATTGTTCCATATATGACAATTAAAAGAGTTAATATTGAAAAATATATATATATTATATACCTGTTGGTGAAAAAGAAGCTGAAAGTTACAAAAATAAAAAGTTTTATTCAAAAATTGTTATTTATTTGTAGATAAAATAAAGGTTAAGAATGTCAGAGACTCATATTGTGTGGCAAACAGTTTAAACAGCATTACAATTTTATTGCCCCGTCATTTTTGCCGGGCAAATCGCAAGTAATAAAATACCACCAGTATTTAAAAACCCAAACTGTCACACTGGAAAGTTCAAGTATTTGTTAATTCTTGTATACATTTGCATTGAATCTCCATAGTATCAATACTTTCTGCCTTTAGATAAAACAATATTTCCTGCACCTAAACAGCTGTCACACTGTAAGCTTATTTAGGATCTCTATCTTCACTCTCATGATGATATAATACATGATTCTCATTTTCCTCTGGGTAGTTGCTCCTGATAAGCAGTAAACATCTTAGGTTGGCATTTGGATATGGGCATAACAGTGTTCATCAACCTCTTTTTAGAGGGTCGTGATATAACAACAGATTTTCCTGTAAGTGACACATCTATGTGACTTCACCCCACACATGTACTATAAGTGACATATCTATGTGACTTCACCCCACACATGTAGAGCTCCCACTTGGACCATATAATATAATATTTTTAATGTTTCTATATGAGCTCTGAGCTGCTGCTACAATATATGATACAAGGGCCCCCATTCAGTTGCAAACCCGCAGATTACTTCATACTGGCCATAAGTCTGCGGGCTTGAAATTTGCTACAATTACAGAGTGATTCAATTTAAGCAAGGTCGTAACTACCGATTTTAGAAACAGCCAATAGTAAATGAGACCGTCATCAATATGCCAGTAAAACATGGAGGTGAAACGTCAATCAATTAGCCGTCAATCAATTAGCCGTCAATCAATAAGCGTTTAGAGGTCCGATATGCGATCAGACTCGCAATCCGGCAACGTACAAAATAATAAAAATGAATGGAGAAATGACAGGGTCTAGAAATAATAGAGGTGATAGAAGAAGTAATCTTCAAAAATATAATAAAGTATTGAAAGAACAAAAGGAGACAAAACAATTAGATTCTTTATTAGATATGACTCCTGAAAATATAAGAAATCAAAAACTTGCTCAAACTATTGTGCAACAGATCTCAACAATGTTTATGCCATTGATAGAAAATTTACAGAGAGGGGTTGATTCTTTTAAGTAAGAATTTAAAATTACGATTTAAAGGATAGCTCAAACAGAACAAAAAATATCTGATGCAGATGACAGAATAGTAGAACAAGCAAAACTCAGAAAATAGTTAATGACAGAAATTGAAAATTTACAGTTCAAACTAGAAGATATGAAAACTAGAAGTAGACGGATTAATGTGAGAGTAGTTGGCTTACCGGAATCGGTTGACAGCAATAAGCTATTATATTTTGCATCAGTTGAACTACCTAAATTGTTCAGCATGAATCCAATTAAACCACATGTTGTTATAGTACGAGCCTATAGAATTGGTCCAGAAAGGAAACAAACTCAGGGTTTAGCCCCCAATAGAACGGTAATAAGGATATTTCTTAGTTTTTAAGAAAAACAACAAATAATGCAAGAATTTAGAAAATTATAAAGCTTATCATATGAAGGTATTGTCCGGTGGATTCCATTTAGGAATCCTTGAACAACCAACCAAGGTTGTACAGAAACACCTTTTATGCAGCCTTTATTTTAATTATTATTGCCACATACTAATTTTAAAAAAATTCAATCTTTATTTGTACATTTAAAATGTTGTTAAAAATGCAACGATTAAAAAAATCATGTTAAACCCAAGGTGTTTAATCCTTTGGGTTTTTTGACGTCCAGCAAATTATTAGAGGTTTATTAAAGTTTTATTTTTGTTATTATTATGTTCTTTGCTTTGATCACAGCTTTTTTATTTAATTACTTTATTATGCTCAAGTCAATAAAAGATTTGTTTTTTAAATTCAATTGTATTTGTGTAATTTGGTTATGTTTCCTTAGTCAAATCCTTATCAGGTACCCTGGATTTTAATTTACATAAGATTACATTATTTACATAAGATTAAGATAAGGTTTTATAATCCTTTTGTCTGTTGTATAGTTTTGTTTATTCATACAGCACTTCCCTGGAGTATATGTTTTAAGAGCCTTTGCATTTCTTTTGTGTTAATCTTTTATCCTGTTGACTTGAGCATAATAAAGTAATTAAATAAAAAAGCTGTGATCAAAGCAAAGAACATAATAATAACAAAAATAAAACTTTAATAAACCTCTAATAATTTGCTGGACGTCAAAAAACCCAAAGGATTAAACACCTTGGGTTTAACATGATTTTTTTAATCGTTGCATTTTTAACAACATTTTAAATGTACAAATAAAGATTGAATTTTTTAAAATTAGTATGTGGCAATAATAATTAAAATAAAGGCTGCATAAAAGGTGTTTCTGTACAACCTTGGTTGGTTGTTCAAGGATTCCTAAATAGAATCCACCGGACAATATTTTGGTACGCACTTAAGTAATAACACCTAGGCCTAAAAAATAAACAAAGATCATTTTTTTGAGTATTATAAGTAACTGCAGGGAGAAAATCCCATTCTTGATCTATAAGATATAAAATGAATTCAGAAGGAATGTTTGACTTTGGCCTACTAACTGCAGAGGCAGAAGAGGTATTTCAAATGAACTTAACACGAGAATATAGAATAAAAGATTTAACATTTAAAGAAATACAAAGCCAATTATTACATAAACAAAAAATACAGTTACAAAAGTGGTGGGAAATTACAAGTTTAAGTAACTACATAAAAAATGCAATAGTACCAAGAGGATTGAGAGTAAGGCTAAACCCACCTAATTATATACAAGATAGTGAATTAACACAACAATGGGAAAAAATAATGACAACATGCTCTCTAGAGCTAATGAGGCTGATTATAACCAAAGAAAAAGTACTGTTGGAAGAAACTAAAAACAACATTCTAAAATTAAAAGAACAATGTAGAAAATATGAGACACAAAAAGAATTTATAGAGTTACAAGAAAAGCTCACAAGAGAAATCAATGCATTCAAGGATGAGTTAAAAGAGAGAAAAAGGAAAAACTTTATAAGAGACACAAAAGACTTTGAAAATGGTAAAGCTTACCAAACAGTGCAAAAAAAGATTTATTCACAACAAAGATACTCACGTCAGAGTAGTGCAACTGACACAGAACCTTCTGACAATGAAATAAGTGATACCTCCTCTAAAAAAAGAACTAATGCCAATAGAAATGAGAGAAGTTTTTTATCCATAGGAACCAAAAGAAAGAACAATCAAATGCCACTCAGAGAACCAAAAGACAAGAGAGTTTGGAATCCTCAACAACCACAATAAAGACTAATCAATATGATAACTTACAAGTATATAATTTATCCAAATCTCCCTTAAATAAAGAACAAACAAGAGTATTAAGTCTAGGCCTAACATTCTCACCAACAGCGAGATTTCAACTGTTTGAACAAGTAAAAGATCTTAACTTATTTGCCCGAAAGTTGGCAATTCACAAATATCACAATTCAACAAGACAGAAATACCTAAGTCAAATAGGTTTAACAAACAGAGAACAAGAATGCCTAAAAGACTTTGAAAAACAACAAAGAGAAAACGAAGAGAAAAAAGGGAGAGTGTATATACCTAGTAAGTTTACACCAAACTTCTCACTCTGTCCACCACTAGAAATCTTTGTAGAACTAGTAACAAAAGAACTTAAAGAATTGGATAAAAATACTCCTAAATATACATCAAGTAATAATTTGAGTAGAAAAGAACAACAAGCATTAAAAGAATTACAGAAAAATGAAAATATAATTATAAAGCCTTCAGATAAAGGAGGCAATATAGTGGTATTAAATACCACAGACTATATAGCAACAACTCAAAAATTACTAGATGATAAAGAATGCTATTTGAAACTTAAGGAGGATCCAACAGATGAATGTATAAAAAGGTTAGAAAGAATAGTGGAAGAAGCAAAAGAAATGGAATTAATAACAACAATAGAAAAGAAATTCCTTATAAACAGAAGACCAACTATACCCACATTCTATTCTATACCAAAAATACATAAAAGCCTAACAAATCCCCCCGGAAGACCCATTGTGTCAGGGATAAACAGCATAACCCAAAATCCAAGTGTATATATAGATGAAATTCTAAAGCAATATGTAACAACTCTGCCATCATTTGTCAAAGACACAAAAGACACATTGAGGAGAATAGATGGAATAACAATACAAAACAATTCCCTACTGGTAACAATGGATGTAGAATCACTCTACACAAGCATTAAACATGAACATGGATTACAAGCGGTGAAAGCATACCTAGATTCTAAAGGAGTGGATTATGAAAATCAAAATATATTTACCATAAAACGATTGGAATTTGTTTTGGATAACAATTATTTTATCTTCAACAAACAATGGTATAAACAGATTAGGGGCACGGCAATGGGGACGCCGTGTGCCCCTAACTACGCAAATTTGTATTTAGGCCACTGGGAAAATAATATAGTATTCTCAGAAAACAATGAATCTTATACACAAAAAATAGAACTATGGATAAGATTCATTGACGATATATTGGTCATATGGTCAGGCTCTGAAGAAGAACTCAAAGAGTTCATAAAAAAATTGAATAATAATGAACAAAATTTAAAATTAACATATGAGTTCAATAAAGAAATAGTGACATTCCTTGATTTAAGCATCTATGTAAATTCCAAAAAAGAACTAGCTACAAGAACTTATAGAAAAACAACAGCAACAAACTCGTTGTTACACTGGAAGAGTCACCATCCAATTTCAACAAAGAAAGCCATACCAACAGGCCAGTATCTACGTATAAAAAGAAACTGTAGCACTCAACAAGAATTCAAAATACAAGCTAAAGAACTACAGGAAAGATTCATTCAAAGAGGATACACAAAAAAAGTGTTGAAGAAAGCATACCATAGGGCCTTAACACAGGATAGAAATCAACTATTGGTTGAAAATAAAAGAGACAAAAAACAACAACCTATACGATTCATCACAAACTTCTCAAGTCAATCCCAACAAATAAGATCTATATTGCAAAAACACTGGAACATCTTGAAATTAGACAGAGATCTGGATGAAGTACTTACAGAACAAAGTACAATTACATACAGAAGAGCAAAAAACCTAAAAGATCTCCTGGTACATAGCCACTATGAAGAAAAGAAAAATAGGGGGAACTGGCTAATAGAAGGCCAAAAAGGATGTAAAGCATGCGGCAAATGTAAAGCGTGTCCATTTTTATTAAAAACCACAGAATTTCAAGATGCAACAGGATTAAAGAATTATAAGATAAGACACAATATAAATTGTCTAACTGAAGGCGTTATCTACCAAATAATTTGCTTATGTAATAAAAAATACACAGGCAAAACCAAAAGACAGTTAAGACGCCGTGTATTAGAACATGTCAATGATGTTTTAAATTTAAAAGATACCTCAATAGCAAAACATGTACGTCATCATCACAACAATAATCCATACTGCTTGAAATTCATAGGTATAGATCACATACCAAAAACAGCAAGAAGAGGAGATTGGGATAAACACCTACTGTGTCAAGAGGCAAAATGGATATTTCAATTGGATACTAAAAAACCACAGGGTTTAAATGAAGAATTTACATATACAGCATTCATTTGAAAAAAACCTCTTATGAAAAATACCTAGATCTAATATATGAATAGGATACAAAAGTTTAACAGAAGAATCTATATATATAGTATTCATTTGAAAGAATTACTAAATAAAACAAAATACCCAATTTTTTTTTTTTTTTTTTTTTTTTTTTGAAAACAACTTTTGATCAAAGATAATAAAACTTAAAAGAAGTAATTAGAATACCATCTTTATCTAAAAAAGTCATTAATATAATAATAATAAATATAAAACATAAATAAAATAAATACATATAAATAAATAAGTAAATAAATAACATATACACATATATATAGCAAAATAAAAAAGAAAAATAAGTATCCGGATTAGATAAAAAATAAATTAACATGGTATGCAAAATAATTATAATTTAAAATCAAATAATATGTTTAGCAAAGTTAAAATAATACAAAGGCATACTAATGCTAGCAAGTTAAAAGTATTACTTTGAAAGTAATTTCCTTATTTAAAATCATTATACTTATTTAAATAATATAAAGATAATATAGTAAAAAAGAAAGTCAAAAGCAACATATGAAAATAAAGCATGCACAAAAACATTCAGGAACACAAAGAGTTAACTAACTGCCATAGAAACTACGGAACACAAAGAGTTAACTAATTGCCATAGAAACTATAAATAGCTCCACAGAGGAGGCAGCACTGTGCCCCTGATGAGTGAGAGACTGATAGAGCCTCACGAAACGCGCGTCGGGAGATTGTGACGTCATCAGTAAGCGCGATCACAGCGCAGACCACGCCAATATAGCGTGGAGCATGATAGATACAGCTCTAAAGCTCCAGGTCCACTACTAACTTAAAAGAAAGATAGAAAGCCAATTCCTTCACCACAAAGTCTCAATATAGTTACAATAGAGTAATATACAAGAATAAGGAAATAGAAAAGAAAGAAAAAGGAAAAAGGAGTAAAAGCATAATTAAAGCAAAAAAACTGAAGAAAAAGGAGGACATAACCTCCTTCTAAAAAACAATAGACAGAAGCATTAAGGTAATATATAGTTTAAGAAACAGCATAATCAGGAGTGTATACATTTTTAAAAAATAGCACAGCATTAGCACTATAAATGAATAAGGTAAAGTAGTGACTGTGATAGACTAACAGTCACGAGGTAAAAGGGTAATATAAGAGGAAATAAGCACTAAGTCAAATAGCACAAGCACTTTAAGATAAGAATTTTTGAATAACACAACTTGAATTATAATGCACTTTAAGTAATAGAATTCTTAATTAACATAAATCAACAGGATAAAAGATTAACACAAAAGAAATGCAAAGGCTCTTAAAACATATACTCCAGGGAAGTGCTGTATGAATAAACAAAACTATACAACAGACAAAAGGATTATAAAACCTTATCTTAATCTTATGTAAATAATGTAATCTTATGTAAATTAAAATCCAGGGTACCTGATAAGGATTTGACTAAGGAAACATAACCAAATTACACAAATACAATTGAATTTAAAAAACAAATCTTTTATTGACTTGAGCATAATAAAGTAATTAAATAAAAAAGCTGTGATCAAAGCAAAGAACATAATAATAACAAAAATAAAACTTTAATAAACCTCTAATAATTTGCTGGACGTCAAAAAACCCAAAGGATTAAACACCTTGGGTTTAACATGATTTTTTTAATCGTTGCATTTTTAACAACATTTTAAATGTACAAATAAAGATTGAATTTTTTAAAATTAGTATGTGGCAATAATAATTAAAATAAAGGCTGCATAAAAGGTGTTTCTGTACAACCTTGGTTGGTTGTTCAAGGATTCCTAAATAGAATCCACCGGACAATATTTTGGTACGCACTTAAGTAATAACACCTAGGCCTAAAAAATAAACAAAGATAATTTTTTTGAGTATTATCATATGAAGGCTCTACACTGCGACTTTATAATGACTATTCAGCAGAAGTATCTCGTAAACGCAAAGAATTTTCAACCTGTTGTAATCAACTTTTTTAAAAACGGTAGAAAGTTTGCTTTGCCCTATCCAGCCAAATTACGTTTAGAAATCATTCAATGAACATTGTTTTCGAAAAAGCTGAAGAGGTATATAAGTTCCTTAAAGAGGAAGGATAGAGAATTAAATAAGCTTGTAATATCATAGACAATTTTATATTATCAAGCTTACAAATAATGAATTTTTTGTCAATATCTTGTCTTAATAAGGGGAAAGGGGAGGGGCTTGGGAAAAGAGGGAACATTTTTTTTTTTAGGGGGGGAGAGGCGTGGGAGAGAATTAATGAAAGAAACAGAACCTATAATAGGAAAAATATTGAAAAAATATCAACAATTAAAATGACCTCTTGGAATGTGAGGGGCATAAACTCGCTGGTAAAAAGAAAGGCTATTTTTTAAAAATGTAAAAAATAGAGGATCAGATATTGCTATTTTACAAGAGACTCACCTGGAGATTAAAGAATATAAAAAAATAGTTAGGGAATGGGTGCAAGAAGCTATATTTACTAAATATGAGAAAAATAAACTAGGAGTAGCTATTCTTTTCAAAAAAAGATTAAATTATAAATATAAAGTGATTAATCTTGACAAAAGTGGACGATATATCATAATATGGCTAGTTATTGCTAGAGTAAGAGCAATTTTTATTATGTAATCTATATGCCCCAAATAAGAAACAGAAAAACTTTTTTGGTGGAGACTTTAATATTGCTCCATTCGAGGGTCAAGATAGAAAGGCCCTTTCTATAAATGGAACATGACTACCCACAATAAAAGAGAAAACAATATCAAAATATAAATATTAAATAACTTAAATTGAAGTGATATTTGGCACATTTTCAATCCACAAAATAAAGAGTTTACTTATTAAAAACACTTCAGAAATCTACAAATAGGTAATATTCTTTTATCTGATCATGCACCTATAATGATTAATAATAAACTATCTCTTAATGAATATAAAAATAGGAACTGGAGGTTTCCTAATGCACTACTTAAAGACCTTGAATTTTTGATTTATATTAAAAATGGTAAGAATATTCTAATCACAATAAAGTACACATTAACACTATTGATATATTTTTGGAGACTGTTAAGGCAATCCTTAGAGGGGATATTATTAGTTATTATTATAGATAGAAAAAAATGCAATATCTAACTCAAAACTTACTCCATCTTATATCTCTTACAGAAATCAAACTAATTTACAAACTCAAAATAACTTTAAAGTGGCAAAAGAAAATATAGACATATAATTATGAGAAAATATTTAGAATAGAAAATAATGACAACTTATTCCTATGCTTAAGTTTGTTATTTTGAAGGCATTGTATAACATTGGGATTAATTAATTAGAATATCAATTTGTTGATTAAATAAGGTTCTCCCCCCTTCCTCCTTCCTGTCTCCCCCCACCCTTCTTTGTTTTCTTTGTTCCCCTTCTCTCCTTCTCCCCCTCTCCCCCTCTTTCTTTCAAACTATATTGCCTAGAAATAATGTATGGTGCTTTTTTTTAACACTATATTTAAAACTTAAATGATTATATCTGAGGTATAAACTAGTGATCAAAATGTCATCTATGAAGAGGGGAAAAGTAAAAAGACCCTGGATGAAAGACCCTGAGTGAAAAGGGAGAGCTGGATAACTATGTGATATTGAAGATTATGAGAGCTCATTAAGGAGATTGAAGACAAGATATACAATTTTGTGTAATACACAATTTGGAGAGAAAAATTCCACCAATCCCTAAGGCAATTTGTTGCTGAAGATTAAAGAATATAGGCTATCATAGATAGCTGCTCTTTCCTATTTGAAGTATAATCTGGAGTTAAAGCAGGGAGGCTGTTTGAATTTTTATATGGTGCATGAGGAGTGAGGATTGACATCTTGAGAGCTCCAGACGAAACTGTTTATACATGAATATTTACTGAATTTTACCTGAGATTCAGTGAGTTTGAAGGATTCACTATATATGAGAAAAACCATTAGCTACCATACATTTTGCAGACAAAGGACACAGTGTTGAAATTGAGTTATCGGCTAGTGAGGGATAACTAAAAGTCCCTACAAGATTGTGTATGAAGTGAAAAGATTCTCACGGATTGGATTTTGTATATATGGTTATTGTGTATAGCTTTTAATGTATTTATTAATCAATTGAATGATTGATTAGTATAAGAATTTTCCCTTGTTATAAGAAATCCTAGTAAAAGAAGAGGTAGACTAGGTGTAAAAGAAAGAGAATAAAGGTAAAGGTATAGAAATGAGTAAGCTTGAAAAAATTAGAGATAGAGAGAATCAAGATAGTAAAAGTAAATCGAGAGATAAAAAAAATACAACGAGAGTAAGAGAGGTAGCTCTGTCTCCACAAAAAGGAACTAAAGAGGAAAAGCAAATGGATAGTTCTTCTAGCTCACAGTTAGACTCTTCAAATACCCAATCTGGGTTGGAAGAGGATCTGATAGCTAAAAAAAAAGAGGTTGATCAAGAAGAGGGGGAAGAAAGAGTAACGCTGAAATCGATTAAAATACTTTTCAGAGAATTTCAAGAGACAATAAAAATAGAATTGTCTCAGGAAATAGCCAAGAATACAGTAGCTATAATAAAGCAGACGGAAGCAATACAGGATTTAGAACTTAGCTATAGTGATCTTTTGTTAGAACAAGTAATATTTAATAAAGAAATTAATGACTTAAGAGAGCAAATGACAGAACTTAATTTCAGAACTGTCAGGTTAGAATCCAATGCTAGAAGAAATAATATAAGAATAAGGGGGATTGTTGAAACAATACTAGCTAAGGAATTGAACAGATATATTATATTATTTCTGATCTATTTACTTGGAAAGGATAAGCTAAATGAAGAATATTTAGACCATGTGTACCGTATTCTGGGAAAATCTGTTCCCAGAGATGTGATAGTGAGACTAAGCCACTTCGCAATAAAAGATAAAATAATGAGGGAAGCTTTTGAAAACAGGATTTTTCAGACCCCATATGATAAAATACAAATGTATCCTGATATTGCAGGAGAAATATTAAATGAAAGGAAAAATTTTAGAGAGATAACAAAGATTCTAAGAGAAAAAGAAATCCCCTATAAATGGGCATATCCGGTAAAATTGATAATTTATTTTAATAATCAAAAAACTATAATTACAATAAAACAAGAAGGATAGGATGGAAGAGGTGAGGATGGATGATGATTACATTTCCCCATTGTCAATTAAGTCCAATCTTGATCGTTCTTGAATTTACCCTTGTTTAGTAGGAATGTCATCACCTATGTTATTTTTTATATAAAAAGGATAAGGTAATCACTGTAATGAAATTTTGGTGTTGATGTTATAGGAACACTATTTATTGAATGTAATTTTTCACTTATTATATCATCCCATTTAGTATTACATATATAAATGATATAGAAGTATGGTTAAATTAATGATGGGAAAGAGAAGGAAGAGAATGATATACTAATAATGTCGTTGTCACATAACACTTTAATTTATAAAGCACTTTAACAGAAACTAAATGAATGTAGAGGGTATAAAATGTTTTTAAGAGAATTAAAGATATTAAAATATCATGGGTGATAGTATTAAGTAAAATAGTAAATAAATGAGTAAAAAGAGATTAAAAACAATGGATAGAAAGATGGTTTGAGGTGAAAGCACTAGAACATTTTTTTGAAAGAGTTAGATAAAAGAGAGGAGGGTAACGAAATTATATAGAAACAAGGGTAAAACTTATATGGAATGTAAAGAGAGAGTACGGGTAGGAAGTTTAAGAAATGTTTGTAGATATATGGGGAAGAACAAGAGCTATAAGGATAGAATTATAGGAAAGGAAAGTTGAAATAACTTAGCCAAAGGCTGCACAGGTTTATTGGGTAAAAGGTAAATATGATTATGTATAGAGGTATTAGAGATATGGAAATGACCACGCCAAGTCATTAAAACTTTTTTTTTTTAAGTTTGCCCATTGCCACTTAGACCCACTCCCTATTACTTTGCTCAACAGAAGCTGGAAGTAGGAATTGGTTCGGGGTGTCAATTGGAACAGATTGAGGAAGATTGGTGTATGATGATAGAATATGTTGTTAATTTTTATTTGTCTCTCCTTCTCCCTCCCCCCCCCCTTTTTTTTTTTCTTTGGCATCTCTGGAGAGGGAGAAAGCACGATTTAGAATTTTATATAAAGTAAAATGGGGTTGAACATCATGACTTTTAATTGTCAAGGCTTGAACCATCCAGCTAAAAGGAATCATATAGAGAAACTAGTGAGAAGGGAAAAAATAGATATTTTATTATTACAAGAAACACATTGGCAGACGGATAAGATCCCAAAGTTTGTTATTAATGGATATGATACGGTATATAATTCGACTTTTTAAAAAAAAGCTAGAGGACTATCCATCTTGTTTAATAATGATCTGAGCTTGAATGAAGAATTGGTTATGTACGATCCTAATGGTAGATATATACTTTGGGTTGGAAAAATTGGTCAAGAAAAAATATCTTTAAAAAAAAATGCTTGCGAAATATTTTTGCACCAAATATTAAACAGAATTAATTTTTTAATCATGTATTGGCTCATTGGAAAAGATACGCACAAGGGACGTCCATAATTGGAGGAGATTTTAATATAATAATGAATTGTCAATTGGATAGAAATTCTGTTCAACATTTAGAATGTGATGCTAATACAAAAAGAAAAAATAAACAATTTGTAAAGAGTATATTGAAATATAATCTCTATGATACTTGGAGGGTATTATATCCTAATCAATTGAATTATTCTTTCTTCTCAGGTAGACACCATACTTATACAAGGATTGATTATGTCTTTACAGGTAGTAAGACGATTTCAAAAGTTTGGGAAGTCAAAATTGGTCCAATTGATATTTCAGATCATGCTTTTGTTTTGGTTAAACTTAATCTGGGAACAGATAAAGTTAGGATTCCATGTTGGAGAATGGATAACTCCCTATTTGAAGATGAGGATAAAAAAGAAAAATTGAAAGAGGAAGTTAAAAAGTTTTTTTAAATAAATGCAGGATCAGTAGAACATAAATCCACTATGTGGAATGCACAAAAAGCCTTTATTAGGGTGATGACGATCAATTGGAAGAGTATAAGAAAGAAACAAAGAGGAGCCACCTTAAGACAGTTGTACATAAAGTTATATAAGTGGGAAATGTTAAATAAACAAAATCCGGAATTAGTTATGTTTCATAAAATAAAAGAGTGTCAGGCTCAAATAAAAAAGATAAATCAAATGATGTCGGATAGATCTGTATGGAAGATTCAACAGAAGTTGCATCAGTATGGAAATAAAATAAGTAAACTATTGGCTAATAAAATTAAAAATAAATTACCTAGGAAAAGAATAGAAACTCTTTATTCAAAAATCTTGGCCACTGGGATGAAAACTATAATACAAGATTTAATTGTGAAAGATCAGAATGGTTTTGTTCAGGGTAGGCAGGGAAGTGATAACTCACGTAAAATAGTGAATCTTATTGACTATGTGGGAAGAAATAATACTCCCACCCTGTTTGTTTCTTTAGATGCAGAGAAAGCATTTGATAGAATATTGGGGGAGTCTATGAAACTTACTCTAGACAAATTTGGTTTTGGAGCATTTGGATGTTCAGCTATAGGTGCTATATATACAAAACCAGAAGCAACTGTGGCTAGCTTGGGATTTAGATAGAATAGATTTTCTATAAGGAATGGGACAAGACAGGGGTGTCCTTTGTCTCCTGTCCTATTTACTTTATTTATAGAGCCTATGGCTGAACTAATAAGATCTGCAAAGAATATAAAAGGAATTGAAATGAAAGGAATGGAACATAAAACTGTTTTATTTGCAGATGACATAGTATTAATGTTGACCCGACCTAAAAACTCGTTGAAATATCTATACGAAATACTAAAGGAATTTAGTTTTTTTCATATTATCAGCTTAATCTTCAAAAACATAAATATTAGATATGATTTTAAAATTGGAGAATAAAGAACTATTACAATCTAAATATCCTTTTAATTGGTCAAATGGTAAATTTACACATTTGGGAATAGATTATTCCCAAAGATATAAAGAAGATTATTCCATTAAACTTTAAAAAATTATATGAAAAATGCTATAATATTATACAAGATTGGAAAAATAAGAATATTTCCTTTTCGGGTAGAATAACAGCTATTAAAATGGCTTATTTGCCAAGATTTAATTATTATGTGTGAAATATTCCAGTTTGTCTTCCGTTGTATTGGATTACGAAGTTTCAAACTTTGTTAAATAATTATGTTATGAATGGAAGAAAATCAAGAATTAAAAAGGATATTTTAATAAGAAAATGTAAGAATGGGGGTATATTATACAAGGATCTTAAGCTTTATCATGATGCAATAATTTATTTCTCAAATAGTTAATTGGATAGATCCAAGGGTAACATATTCATGGACACAAGATGAAGAGGCTAGTCTAAAAGAAGGTAATTTAAGAGATTTGATTTTCTGTGAAGAACCATTAAAAAAAAATACGGATTTTTGGATTATTGAAAAAGCTATAGCATTTTGGTATAAATAAAAATAAAACATTTGAGTTAATTCCATATCCAAGTTTAATTACACCAAATAAAGACTTAGAAAGAACACTACTGATTTAAATTTCGAATAAATGGATCAATAAGGGTATTGATACATTACAAAAACTTTACTTAGGGTCAGAATTTGCACCATTTGACCACTTTGTTACATTATATAATATCGATAGAAAAGATTGGTTGGAATATTTGAGACTGCAATTTGCAATGAAGAAATATCATTTGTATTTTATAAAGAGAGAAGAACTGACAGATTTTCAAAGACTGCTAGTTCAAAACAATAGAAAGCATTTAATATCTAAATGCTTTCAAATTATTAGAGAACTGTCTCAAAAAGATAAAACAATAAATATGAAAATTTGGGAAAAAGAGTTAAATCTGGTCTTTTCTATAGAGACTTGGAAGAAAGCGCTCTCAATAACTGATAGATTTATTAAAAATGCAATTTTAAGAGAAGTGCAGTTTAAGATTTTAAATAGATGGTATCTTGTCCCAGAGGAAATTAGTCAATTTACAGGAAACCTAGGCCAAAATCTATGTTGGAGAGAGTGTGGTTTCTTAGGCTCTTTCTTGCACATATGGTGGGAATGCCCACAGATTGATTCCTTTTGGACTAATTGTTTTTTGAATATATCACAAATAGTTTGCTAATGCCAGCAGCCATTGTTTCATCGCCAGAAATGGTTATCTTGCATATAATGCCGTCTGGACTAAATTATCCAACACAAGCCTTCATTTTGCAAGTTCTTTCAATTGCAAAATGGAAGTTGGCTTGTTATTGAAAACAACAAACTACTCCGTCTTAGAATGAGATATTAAATGTATTGAAAAGAAATAGAGCATTGGAGAAAGATTTTCAAATGGCCGAATTAATAAAGCAAGATACAATGAAATGGAAAATATGGGATAAATATAGTTATTTTGATAATAATGAGGAAAATTATGATCTGGGTAAAGAATTGAAAAGTGGTTCAGCCTTATGGAAAATGAAAAATGCTTTGAAGCTACAGTATATCCGTCTCCAGAAATGTAATTCTCCCACTCCCCCCCCCCCCCCCCCCCCCCCCTTTTTTTTTTTTTTTCTGATGAAGGGGAAGAGTTAGAAAAGAGTATGAAAACTTTTGAGGAATAAATAGTTCTGTCTTTTTGTAAAATTAATCTATTTTGTACAAGTTTGTATATGTTTTTTGTATTGTATTTTATGTATTCTGTCTTTTATGAATGTTGAAAATAAAAAAAATTAAAAAAACTCATCTATGAGATTGAGAGGAAATAATGAACGGTTAGTTAATACATCATGAAGAGATTAAACTTTTTCTATTGATGATTGTATATTGCAAGTTGGAGCATGACTCATAAAATAATGAATTGTCAGATTAATTCTTGTATTTAATAATTGTATTTATAAATTGGAGTGTGATTCAATATTACATTTGTTGTAATTTTTTTTTAAAGAAATCAAATAAGGAAATAATAAAAAAAAAATGGAAATACTGTTCTAGTCCATGTGGGTGGTCTGATACAGTATGTATTAACTCATTGATTCCCAAGATTGATATAACACGGAAATTAAACATAAAAAAATAAGATTTGATTGCAGATTTGCGAGCTTGAGAATGTTGTGCAATTAATTTGAATGTCTTTCATCGCTATCCCTGCCTTTTAAAGTGCAGTATTGATTATTTATTAGCATTTACAGTGTTACGATCAGGTGTTTAACCCACTTGCAAGTCCTATCTGTCTATCTAATTTGTATCCATTGGAGTGCATGGAGCCTCATCACATCTAAGGTGTGTATGTAGTCAACTTTGATTTAGACACATATATAAACATGACACTTGCAGTCCAGATTTACTTGCCACTATGTACTTCACAAACCTCTTATAAAAGTCTCTTCTCCCGGCCAGTCTCAAAAACTGGTAAAGAAACAGCATAATGAGCACCTGTCCCTGAGGTTGAAATCTATTTCCCCTAAACTAGGCTTAGTGCTGCTACTGTAGCTAAGGTTCATTCTGAAAATGAATATTGTAGTTGGCATTTAGCTTTTATTCTTCATTTGCATGGCTTTGATAGAACAAGAGAAATGGGGGAAAGAGCCACAGGGGAGGGAGAGGGGGGGGGGGCACAGGGGAGGGAGAAGGGGAGAAGAGACACCGGGGAAGGGGGGAGACACAGGGGGAGGGGGAGACACAGGGGAGGGGGGTAGACAAACATCAAATATTATCCTGTCAATTTTGACAGGCAAGTTACTAGTTAACAATAAATTCCAAGGTAGAATATTACAAAACCGGTAACTGCTACAAATACATTATCTACCTTGAACAAAGCAGTGAAAAAAGATGGAAAATCCTATTCTTAACTGGATATAACTGCTCTCAATTGAGGGACCTTCTTAGCCAAAAACAATATACCATGGCTGATAACTGGGGGCTAGGGCCTCAGATTCATTGCATCTGGATCTAATTTATTATGTTAAACTATAGTAAGTTTGGAAAGCTACACAGCAAAAAAAAAAAAAATCCCGATAAACATAGCAAACAAGCTGTTCAGAGCAAACATTAGTCTAAAGTTGGCCAGAGGACTATTTCTCTTATAGTTACAAATGTAATGGTGCGTCCATGGCAGGATTGTATATGGTGACATTACAATACAGCAACATATGAGTTTTTTATATATATATATATATATATATATATATATATATATATATATATTATTTTGGTATCAAAAAGCTGAATAGGAAAGTAAAGAGAAGCCATATGCAACTGCAGCTTGGTCAACAATGATCCAGCCCTCACAGCCAACAACTTCCAACAATTTACTTTACTGCATCTTTGCCATATGCACTCTATATGCCAGGAAGCCGGCAGCATCCCAGCTGGTTCTAGGAGAGGATTCTGATGCTTTATTAGTTGTGTGCTCGCCTTGTTAAAAATAAACATATGAAATAATATGTTGCAGAAATAATAAACAACACATTGACTGTTTACAACTTAGGCAATGAAAGTGGTAATATGTTAAAACTGTCAAGAAGTCCCAAACTTGATATTCGCCAAAGAGTAAAAATATAAAGGGCTAATGTTTCAACTTTTATAACTTTTTGATAGTAGAGATCAGTGTAAACAACTTTTCAATTTATTTGATTAATCAGTTGCTAAAGTATAAGAGAACATATACTGAAAATATTTGGTTTTCAACAGGAACAGAAAAGAGTGATTTAATGGCAGTTAAGAATCAAAAAGGCCCATCTAGTCTGTACATTATATATATATATATATATATATATATATATATATATATATATATATATATATATAAATATATATATATATATATATATATATATATAATAATATGTAGTAATACCGAAAATTAATAATAAATTCATGTTTTCATTTCTTGCTCAAGTTTATCGGTAATACAGTTGTTACACTGCACTTTTGGAGACCAGAGGCAGGGACATGCAAATGAGACCACAATGTATTCTCACTATAATAATCCAAAAAAACACTAAAAGCCTTATTAAATTGCGATTTGGCCAATAGAATAGGGCTCTATGTAAGCACATAGCATATTTTTTTACAGAAGTGTTTAGTTAGGGAACGTCTATCCAAAAGCAAGGTATACACTAACTAAAAACTTTTGTAAAAAAAAATATGCTGTGTGCTTAAATAGAGTCCTATTCTATTGGCCACATCGCAATTTAATAAGGCTGTATATACATGGCTCCTTTTTAAGCATATTCTTGCTGTACTAAACAACTTTAAAGCATAGCAAAGAATGAATTATGTATATATATATATATATATATATATATATATATATATACGGTGGATATAAAAAGTCTACCCTGTTAAAATTTCAGGTTTCTTTGCTGTAAAAAAAATTAGACAAAAATAAATAATTTCACAACTTTTTCTACCTTTAATGTTACCTATAAACTGTACAACTCAATTGAAAAACAAACTGAAATCTTTTAGGTAGAGGGAAGAAAAAATATAAAAATAAAATATTATGGTTGCATAAGTATTCACACCCCTAAACTAATACTTTGTTGAAGCACCTTTTGATTTTATTACAGCACTGGAGAAACATATTACTTTATATAGCATAATAATATAGTAAATGGAGTATGAAAAAAAAAAAGATTGTAAATGCATCAGGGTCAATCTATTTAGAGCTCATCTGATTGTAATGTAAATTGTTGATTCAGGCAAAGAAAAAGAACCTATTAAAGCATTGTTAAAATGACAGATTAATCCCTATTTCTCATCTACTTTAGTGCATGATTATATTCTCCCTGGAGAATATTTACAAGTGAAAATCGCACAATCGCCTTTGTGAGTACATTTGTACCCTTCCTCACTGGGGAAAGGGGTTAATCTATAAATAAATTAATTGGGGGGGGGGGGGGGGGTTATGATTTCGGCTGCCTATGCCTCCTTTCACTTAATATAATAAACTTTGAACTTTGAGGTCTCCTGGCACTCTGTTCTGGAGTTAATGAACCCTGTGTATGTGCAAACGGTTTATCTTCACTACTAACCACACCTACCCTAAGTGGACAATAACTGCTCCATGTGTGTCCAATTGAATCCCCATAATCCCTATACTCCACGACACCCTAATCTACTATAATAAATATTAACCAATCAGAATGCCCAAATTTCCATCCATTCTTAATTGATTCAATGCTTAACCATTCAGAAAAGGGATAATAGACTTCTTTGATTAGTTACAGAGTAATACTTGAATTACTGAAAGCTTGTCTATCAATCATATTTCAGCCAATCTGGAGTCCAGAAAACTCCCATGGAGGT